>CAJQUW010011008.1:0-15280 GCA_907163375.1 Prostheceraeus crozeri
TTTGAACAAAAACCAATTATGTTGGGGAATGTTACATTCATTCAAATATTATCCTGCAATTATTTAAATTTCAGAATATTTTCAATAACTCTGGTGAAGATAGTTCAGAAATGTTACAAAGAAAGTAGAAAGAATTACAAAATTATTTTTCACAATTGCTTTGAAAACCAAAGTATACCGAGATGCATTAACAGAAAAAGAAAAATTAAATTTTATTAATGAAACAAATGTTATTACTGTGAAAAGAAGTTACAAAAAATTATAAAAATGGCAGAGGTAGATTCTTGATAAAGTAAAAGATCATGATATTAATGGGATTACTATAGAGGTGCAGCTCATAAGTTCTTGTATCTTAATGCTAATTAATTTTAAATATATCTTTGTTCCTCTATATTTCTACATGGTTCTAAATATGATTTCTATCTTAGTAAATGAAAGCTTTTATTTTCATCTGAAAAATCTACAAACCACAACAAATAAATGTACTATGTAAACAGAGGAAGAATATTTTTCAATGCAATTAGTTGCATTAGAAATTTTAGATGATTTAGATTTTTTACTCATTATTCATTAGTTGTTTTGGGAAAAACTTTGAAATCTGAACAATGTAAAATATTAAATTAATATATTTAAAAACCTTTAAACAGGAATTATTTCCGTTTGAGTACATAACTGGCAGATTTTAATTCTGTGTGAATAAAATTATGGAAGAAAACAATTTCCTCCAATAAATAAAAGTTAAATCAACATTAAAACAATCAAAATTAGTGACGAAGACTCTGCCAGAGCTGAAAAAAATTGGAGAGAGTTATTAAATTGTTAAAAACAATGTATGATTATACAATGGAAATATCTCAGATAGATGTATTAATACCTAGCTGATCTTTTGAAAACATTCGGGATTACTATGTGTTTAGATATTACGGGTTAAGATCAGGTTATTGTTATTCTAACCAGGTTTAACATGCGTTAGCAGGATTAAATACATACAATGGTCTAAACTAAAACATTATAAAGAAAATACATATGATAAAATATTTATTTTTTGAAATCTGGATTAGACGGGGGAGTTTCATCAGTTTTAGGGTAATAGATATGTTAAATGTTATAATAAGAAAGTAAATCACACAAGAATATGGATAATGAATCCTTTATATCCAGAAGAAAAAGGAAAAAATATTAGAAATTTTTCGAACGAAACGAGAAGGAGTAGAACGTGAAAAAGCAATTGATGAATTCATGAGAGAAAACTATTTGTTATATTATGATTTTAATAGCTTATATTCTTCTTGCATGATACAAGAATTACCAACAGGTGGAGATGGAATGGTGTAATATTCGTTACGTAACCAATCATCAGAGAAGTCTATAGGGCTTCGCCCGTTCTAGATTATCAAAAAAATATGATGGAAATTATAATCATGGTTATATATATGAAGGTGATTTAGCTAGTACCCTGATGAAATAAAAGATTAAAAACAAAATATTTTTCCTGTCGTCCCGAAAAAAAAATTCTAATATAGAAGTTTTTCAGAATTATCAACAATCATTAATTCCTAAAAAAATACAGACCAACAAAAAAAACTTATGTTAACACAAAGCAATAAAGGAAAGTATGTTGTTGAAGGTAAGAATGATGATTGGTATTTTAGATCATGGATGATTCTCCCAAAATACATCCGAAAACTAATTTATCTAAAATCTAGGTGGTTAACAAATTATATAGCGTTCATTATTCGAAAAACGACAAAATAGCTAAAAGAAATATAGATGATTTTGGAAACGTGTGTTCTTTCAATTAATGAATAAGGCATTTTATGTAAGACTTTAGAAAATGTGGGCGTACTAGATAAAATATTGAATTGTTTATGATAAAGATAGGTTTCAAAAATTTAACAAGGAAACCTAAATATAAAAGAACTAATAGATTTATGATGAACAATGTTTGCGGTACATTTACGTGAATAGCGGTAAAAACATGATAAGGTTTATTTCATTGGTTTCACTATATTGAATTAGCTAAACTATTTATGGTATAGATTTATATATGATTTTATTTCGCACCTGTCTTATGGCAAAAAAAAATATTTATATTACACTTTACAGATACCGATTCTGTTTTCTTAGAATTAACAAATACCGTTATAATTCTACACTGATGAAGAAATTAATAAAATTAAAAGATATCATTCATCCTTCTGATTATGTAAAGTAAAAGATGAATTAGATGGAAATGAAGATTTCATAACAGAAGCTATATTTTTAAAAACTAATTGTTATGTTATGATACAACTAATTAATATTAAAAAACACATAAAACATTAAAAGGAATTTCAAAGGCGATCAGTGGCTAATCAAATAACATTTCAAGATTATAAAAATGTATTATTTATAATATGAATAAAACAGCATGTAGTTTAGCCTTATTCAAAAAAAACAGAACATGTATTTAAATGAGAACTAAATTAGCATTAGTATCCATTTGGATGATAAAAGAAAATTTTACCTGATGGAATAAACTACTGAAAAAACCTTTTTAATTTTCTAATTTCTAAGATAGACAATATTTGATATTATACATAAAAAATCTAATAAAATATTATACCACTTTATTTGTTATATTTTCTATCACTCCGCGGAAAACTATTTTCTATAAACTTTTCATGAATTTTTTTATCAATATCTAATTGTAATGAGCATAATCTTTGACCACAGCATTGTTACACGATGTTTCAATTCATCTTTTTTCTTACACATTAAATCTCTTAAACAAATCACTTAAGTTTCTTGCATTTTTATTTTTTTTTATTTCAAATAGTATAAATATATCTTGCATTCTTTCTATAACACTTACCGTAGAAATGAATACATACTTTGTGTTAAATAAAAAAAACAACTAACAGTTTATTATGTCTACTTCTTGTAAATTTTTCTCTGATCTGACTGATTTCTATCATCTAATACAAATATCAAAAATTACACAATCGTTTCATTGTTTTATCTGTTTACTAGGATCTTGCATTATTACCACTATCATCTATTAGTAGTATCTTTATTATGCTTAATTTTTATTGGTTTCAACTAAACTGATTATTTTTTTGTTTGTTTTACTTCTTCACACCACGAACTTATTTCTTCTCAACCTTCAGATTTTTCCTTATTTTTGATATGAAGCAATTGCTGTTTTTTTAAGATTATTTTCAAATCCATATTTGAAATTGATAGAGGGGTTTCTGCTGTTGTTGTATAGTTATAAGATTGTTATAATCCAAAAACTTTGGATAGAGTCGTTAAACAATTTTTAAACAATAGGATACGTTTTTCACATGTCTGAATCTTCACAAAAATAAACTGAACATAACTTTATTAGATAAATTTGGATGATTGCTTAAAATTTAAGTTTTTTTTTATTATGGAGGTAGATTCACTCATTTTTTAATTAAAAAAATTTTTTTTGTATTTTTTTGTTTCTAAAGTAGAAGAAGAGAAAATTCGACTTCTCTGAGCTTCGCGTAGGGTTTATACCTCGAACCAAATAGATCTATCATAATCTATTCACCTCCAAATTTATTTCTTGTCCTTTCTCAATCAGGATTCTAATGTTAATGTTGTAATAGTTTTTCTTGTTAATAGGGAAATATATTAATGTTTGGGGTAATTACATTTATTCTATAACCACATGGAGTACAGTAAAAGCTGGAAATACTGAAATATTAAATTTGAACAAATTTACCATGTATATTTTCCTCGTCAATAATGTCACAATGTACAAACCAGAGAATTTCCTTTCAAGTTATTTTTGGACATCTTCTCACCTAAATGATAACTTGACTCTATAGGTTTTGTTTTTTTAATCCAATAGCTTTGACAATGATCTATCATGATTAAAATCAACTTGTGATTTTCGTATAAGAGTAAGAGAAAATTTATTAACTGCGGTTCAACTGCAATTGTAATTGTTTCTTTTCTTCTATAAATGGTATACCTAAATGTCTTTAATTTCATTTGATATTGATTCAACTGCGTAATAACAGGAAGTAGAAAAGTTAGTACTTTTCCAAGTTTTGCCTTTAAGTAGAATATCTTAAATTGCATCATTCACTCTTTGATAAACGTTTTGAATAGTGTTAAAATGTAGAGAAATCTATGTCAATGCAATTTGATAATTTATTATTTTGTTCCAAATGGTAGAATGGGTTCTAAACTTACAAGTGTGTGATGAAGTAGTTGTTATAATTTTTCTAACGTCGTTACTAAATTTTGAAGAACCCAATAGTCCTTTCTGGTTAGATTTTCTAAATGATTATTAATTTTGTACTAAAATCTGCTGAAACACCCATTTGGTTTAGTGTAAATATTTGTTTGAATTAATGTTTTTTTTATGAAATATTTTTTTATAAACTATTAAATATAAAAACAACATATTTCAGCTTACGGGCGAAGCCCTAGAAACATTTGGTTCGTTTTATACTTTTATAATCCTCTTCATTTAGAATCTTCTTTTTAACTATGTGTTTTCAAATATGTGCATGTGTTGAAAGAGTCATTGAAACTAGATGTTATGTCCTTCTTTTATTTGCAGATATTAAAATTATTTAATCTATTTAGTAATTCTTGTGGATCACTATCTGGTTAAAAATATGGGTTGTTTCTGTTTTCTTGTTTTTCAGATAACACCCTTTTCCTACTTTAACCCCCGGTTGATAATAAATTTTCTAATTGTTTATAACGTCTAAAAGAGATTTTGCTGCACCAACTCTGTATAACATAGCTTTATATTTTATGAGATCTTCTACAGCCTAATTATTTAAATCTGCCTCCTCTTAAAAAGATTAACAAAATTTTCTATCTAAATTGAAAGGAGATTTACTCTGGTTGAAAAATATTATACCTCGGGCGAAAAGGTTGTGGATGTGGAAATATTTCTTTTTGTCCGAGATATAAATCTTAGGTATTGGTTTTTCCATCTATTAAATGAAATATGAATGTTCAAATTGCCTATAGATTTTGGGTAATTTCTTATTAATGTTTGATTCTAGTAATACCATAGTCATATAATATTTAGAAAGTTTTTGTGCTTCTGGATCTGCTATATCAATTTGTTTATCATTATTTGTACTTTCTTTTGTTCAAGAGTTTTAAATGGTTTCATAGTTTTTTCAAAATCAGTTTTTACTTGTTCGGTTTGCTGCATTCTTTTCCTAAACATATCAGATTGAATACCAGCTTTTATCATTCTATGTTGAAGCATGATTTTCTTTCATAATATTTCTTTGTTTTTATTAACTCTTCTTAATTGTTTTATTCTTTTAACAAAAAAAAAAAAATTTTTATCAGCTCTAATTTTATCCATTTTTAAAATATAATATTTGAATTTTGTGGTAACATTGGAATACAGCAAAAACATTTTACTGAACAAATTATTTTTTTATTGCTTTGTTGTTTGACATCTTTTCGTTTAAAGTTTTCTCGTTTTAAGTTTTGTTTAATAAAGTTTTGTTTAATAAAGTTTTGCTTAAAGTTTATGTGCTTAAAGTTTTTAGCTCTTCCTAAAAAAAATTTGTCATTTTCTTCATTAGAAAAATTTTTACCTTCACTAGAAATTTTGCCATCCTTTTTATTTTTATCATCAACTTTTTCTGTCTGTGATTGAAATGATATTTGAGTTTACTTTCCATTAGCTATTTAATCAAATTTTTCAATCTCATCTAACGTAAGTAATAACATTATCATCACATACTCTTTGAAAAGTAGTAATGTAGTTTATTCATAGACTTCTTTAATATGTAAATGTACTTAGTTTTTTAATGATTTTTCGTTTTCTTAGTTATTAAAGATTTATCTAAACATTTGTTAACAAGTGGTGTGTGTGATGTTGAGAGTTGCAACCAAACACCTGCCCTACGTCCTCGGACGTGTTAAACTCTGCGTGTCAGCAACTTACTGGTGAATGTACTAAAAAACACCTGATCCAGTGACTTTATAACCAATTCGTTCCCGAACAGCACCTAAACTTATTGTTAAGAATATGCCAATTCCTTGTGTTACATTCTTAACTTTACTCCATCTATTTCTTAATTTTTTATAATGCTCTAATCTTAATAATAATTGAGATTCCTTATCTTTCATATACCTAACTCTATCTTTGTGTTTTTCTTTGTGCATGTTTTTGAATGTTAAATCTTTTCAAATGTCCATTAAAGTAGACACTACGTTCATCATGATAAAATCGAAGGATATATTCTTGAGGTTCCTTACATTTCTTAAGTTACTTACACTTTTGTTTATTACATTTTTAAAGAAATATTTTTAGTAACATGATATATTTTAAAAACCTGAAAAATGGATAAAATTCATGAATTTGAAATTCTCAAATTTGAGATTCTTAACTTTTATGATTTTTTCGGTGTCCTGGAAACGGTCATGATTTTGGGAAGTAAAAAATTGTAATTCTCAAATTTGAGATTTTGAAAAATTTGAAAAATCGGGTATTTTTTAAAAACACCCAAAAATTTGTGAATTTTAGGTCTTCATAACCTGAAAAAAGGGTTTTCAAAAACTTCATGAATTTATGTCGTTTTTTAAAACAATACATTTTTTGAAAAAATCGGTACTTTTTTGAATGGGACTAAAATTCATGTATTTAGGTTCTTAAAAAACCTTGAAAAAAGGGTCTAAATATTCATGATTTTATGTCGATTTTTAAAGATAACATTTTTTTGAATTTGTATGGTTGTCTGGAACGGTCTTTTGCCCATTTTTACTGACACCGATAAGCAAAGCGAAACACACCAAATAAACTGCTATAACATTGAATGCCTCGTTGCACGCACGTTTGCATATCCATGATAATCAGCGGATAATCACGCTGATGAACAATAGGAGAGACTTCAAATTTTTTTCAAATAAAATTGCTGGACCGCTACTGTACCACAAACACATCGAATTTTAGAACACAGATATGTTATTTCATCTTTTACTCATGAAAAGTGTCAATAATTTTCAGTTCACACCTTATAATATCTGTTTTTAAATCGATAATACTAAAAATGATTTAACTCGATCAAAAACATATTTCAGGGAAAATTTTAAATTATATCACTTAAGCTTGGAAACAATTGGATTAAAAATTTAATAATAGGAATGATATAAAAAAAAGATATAATATGGATATAATTAAAAGATCATTATAAATAAAAAAAAATTAAATATAAAAGATATTTGAAAATTTATGGAATAGACTTATATTAATAGTATAAGGAAGTGAATATAATATTATTAATATAAATAACATAATAAAAAAAAATATATTTATATGGATATTATAAATGATAATATAAAATAAAAAATGAAATTACATGCGCATTTATCCTTTTCTTATGAAGACAGAAATCATAATATATTGAATTATTATCAAGGTTCACCGAAACATTTCCGACTCATTTCAATAACCGACGATTTTCAAGTTTGCATACATGTAAATCGCACAAAAAGGTAGCTGATTTTCCAATAAAACTATGTCTGATTGCTGACTTTATATCTTTATTCTTTTCTTAACCGTTTCTGCACCATTCAAATAAAGCCAGATCGTTATCTTATCGCAGCACATGTATTAAAACTTTGATGCTGTTAGATAGTCAGGGAAGCGAGCTTAGAAACAAAGGACAAACGTATTCATTAATTAGGGAGCCCACCACGACAGGGAGGCAGACATTTTTGAAAATTCGAGTGATTGACTAGAAAAAATTTCGGGTATGTGCTACAATTGTACCAAAAAAAAGCTCAACCTTATTCCTAGAACCTATAAAAATCGCTGTAGAAAAAGAGGGAAAAAAATTGTACGAGGACTTCTACTTAACAGTGCATATTGGGCCGAAGGATCCAATGGCCGAAGTCAAGCAGTGTTACCACTATAACTGCGTTGATCCACAAGAACGGATTGAGCAACCGCCAGCTTTGTTGTCCTTTGCCAGTCCCCACCGCCCACACCACCCAACCAGCCCTCTGCCACCAACTCCCTCCACATTCCCCACCCCTCACCCCACAACCGCTCCACCACCCAACACCCCCCACACCCCACACACCACCCACCCCCACCCAACCGTCAATCCAACCCCCACCCCCAACACCCACCAGCCACTCTCCCCCCCAACCACCCACCCCAAGCAAACCCCCCCACACCCCTCCCCCAAACCACCCCCCCCACCCCCAACCCCAACACCCCCCCACCCCCAACCACACAATTAAGCCCACCCCCCCGAACCCCCCACCCCCCCCTCCCACCCAAACCTCCTCACCCACCCACCCCCAACTACCCCCCCCCACCCCCCCCCAACCACCCCCCCACACCCCCCACCCCACCCCCCACCCCCCCCGCCCCCACCCACACCCCCGCCCCACACCCGCCACCCCCCCCCCCCCACCAAAACAAGGGCACGAATTTCATATTTATTCAACTGGGTCGACCGTGTAAGTCAACACATAGTTAATCGGGGATGTAAATTCGAATTTAATCATGCTTTGATATGCATCTGCAGTATTTCTTACCGAAATCATGGGTTATTGTGATAATAAATTTTGATTAAGTAAAATAATCGAAGGAATATGGCATCAATTAGATGTAGGTTAAGTAGTAAAGGCCCATCCCAGGCGCAAGTCCATAATGCGCGAACGATGAGTCATCATGCTGACTCAGCCCCCCCCTCTGGATGAGAGGAAAGGAGATGGCCAGGGATGTGATGGAAGAAGGAGTCCGATGAGGAGGAAACACGGTCCCTACCCCCACTGGAAGGAAGGAAGGAACGGAAACTGTGAGGGCAAGGGATGGGGAAGGAAGGTGATGTGTGAGGGTATAGTTGGAAAAGGGTGGGTGTTGATGGTTTTGGGATGAGAAAACGATTGGAAACGTCATCGACGGGAGGGTTTTTGGTTGTGAAAACGGAGATCAGATTTGGAATCTGCGTGAAATTTGAGAGTGGGAAGGAAGGCGGGCGGGAAGGGGCCCCCCCCCCCCCCCCCCCCCCCCAACCCCCCCCCCAACCCCCACCCCACCCCCCCCCCTCCACCCCCCCACCACCCCCCCCGGGGTGTGTGGGGACAGGAGGAGTTTTCCTGAGAGGCAAGGGGTGGAGGCGTCAGAGTTGGAAAAAGGCGGGTGATGGTTGATTGTTTTCGTGGGATGAGAAAGTCCATTTTTCGACATGAAGGAGACCCGTCGGATGGGGAAAACGGAGTTGCCGATTCGGAGATTTTTGGACCAATTTTGGGTTTGGAAGGATGTTTTCCAGCGATATCGGAGAGAAGAAAAATGTTTTGAAGACGTCTCCCCCCACTCCTGCCAAACTTCCAAACTTTGGTTGTGAGAGATTCGTAGCTACAGAATAGTCGTGTGATAGTCATTTGAAAGCTAAGAATGAGAAAAATTGCAGTGGGACTAAAGCTCAGTTTTTGGTCTAATTTTCCTGGGTTTAGGGAGGAAAATGGCAGGAAAACGTCCAGAGTTGGAAAAGTCCGGCTTGTTGGATTCGTTTTGGGATGAGAAAAGTCGTGTTTTTCGATGGAAGGAAGGCCTTCGGATGGGGGACAAACGGAGTGCAAATTCCGGCGTTTTGGTCAATTTTGGGACTAGGAACTTCTTCCCAGAATCAATCGGAGAGGAAATACGTTCTGACCCTCCCCCCTCGTTAGCAGATCTTCCAACTTTGGTCTCCAGAGATCGTAGAAAACTAGTGCAAAAAGTGCGTCAAATTCTACATTGGAAATGGTGAATTTTCCAGCCTACAATCGGATGAGACTAGCAACTAGAACCGAGAGATAGACGGGTTTTAAGTTTTTGGATGATGGGTATTACGTCATCAGCTGATCGCCACAAACTATATAAGTGGAAACTCTGCTTGGATGGAAATCAGTTCTCTCCCGACTAGGTTGGGGTAGGTTAGGTTGCAACTCTGGAGCTCGATGATAGCATTGGAAATCTGAAAACAGGGTTTCTGTTAAGAAACCGACTTAGAAAATTTAATTTCTGATATCAGCTAAGCCGTCAGACTTGAAGGTTCGCCAGGAGATGGCCTTCGTCTCCAGACCATAAAAGACTCCAACACTTTAATGGCTGGTAACTTTGCTTCTACAAGTCCGTTTGACTTGATTCAAAAAAGGTTCGGTTGCTATTATTGATCTGCCCTAAGTTGATAGACTTATAAGATTATAAAAATTTCATAAGTAGTGCTAAAAAATTGAAAAATTTAAATTCCACTAAGTTTTGGAGGGTTTTCTGGGGGTTTTCGAACCCTGCTTGTGAAGTCAATGAAAGGGTTTTTTTAATGAATAGTGACTGTAGCCAGTCGTCTCAATGTCTCACCATGAGACAAGCGAACAAGACACGGAGAGTTTTGCTTGTAATATTCCATGACAGAGTGTTCCCTAGGCGGGGACGGCGGATGATGCCGTATTGATCAAGTGTTTGGCAAGGGAGTGTGTCATATTTTAGACCGAAACCGCTGGAGGCAACTCATGTCCTCATGGTTGGGCATTTGGACACAGTTACTCAAACGTAGCACTTTGAACGCCAATCGGTTTGAGTCTTAGCTATCTTGTCATAGGTGGCCTTTACTAAACATCTCCATTGCAAAAACGATGGTGAAGTTTGCCTTTCCCTCTCTACGGCTTGCTATCAAGCTGATCAAAGCAATGACTTGGATCGGTTTCCTCTTGTAAATAACTCACCGATTTTTTATAGTCAAAATCGGGGCCCCGGATACCAACACATATGGACATGACGCACGCTCTGTCCGCCCCGAGGGCCCGAGGTTGGATTTGGGGGGTCGAGGCCTTGAGAAGCTGGGATAAAGATCCCCTCTTGAGTAATGCCTTGTAACGGAGTCTCAAGAGCCTTAACACCTAAACGCTTGCTATCAACCTGGCTATCTGCTATCCAGGGCCTTCGTGGATGCCTCAGTAACTCAGGGTTGGGCAACGTCTATCGTTTGTCATTGTAACTTGGTAAAAAATGAGGATGGTATAATGCAATGCATTGACGGTCAAACCTTTTCGTCTGTCATAGGGGAAACCTGTCTTTGTGTTGGGGAAGTTGGTAACGGGACGGAGCACGGTGGACTGCCGAATCAGTGAGTGACATGGTTCACGAAAATTTTGAACGGCGTTCAGTTCACGTTCATTTTTAAATTTGTGAACTACGTTCAGTTCAAGTTCCACGGTTTCAAAAATTGAACGCCGTTCAGTTCAAACGTTCAGCAACATGTTCCATTCTCGTTCACTTTCACGTTCACTGTTTTTTATTTCCCTTGCTTTTTCGTTCATTTTCCCGTTCATTTTCAAAAAGAAATTTTGACCTTTACTTCGAATGCGCCCTTATCTATCAAAATAATTATGAGTCATAAGCTTCCTTTCACATAAATAAGCTTTAGTTGTAAGATGCAATTCTAGAGAACTTCAGGGTTATGTATGATTACATGGCTTTAGCAGCCTTTTCCTCTGTGGACATATGGCAATTGTATGAAGGGATATGGGTTGTTGGTAAATTTATCGTTTAATAGATGGAGAAGAAGCAATCGATCGCACGTAACTAAAGCGGGTCTGCAATTCTTGGTCACTAAATTTGGGGTTAAATTGTCGCTGCTGTGGTCAAAGCCATTAATGGCCTATTGCAGGTGGAAAATCACATGCATGCACCGAAAAAGTGGACATTTGCATGTCATCAATGCATTATGTATATATCTTGCGTTTGCGCATAACGTAAATAGCAAAATTTCTGTTTTGAGAAAGCCCATATCTCACACCACAAATGTAGTCATCTATGAGGCACTAGACAACTTTTCCGATGAACTATGCAATTTCCTAAAAAATAGTTTTTTCATAATGGACGAGTGATGAATGTGACGTGCGTACTATTGTAGGCCAAGCATTGTGCTTTGGATGCGAATGTTAGACAGTATTGGCAAATCATGAATCCTGATTATCATTGCCAACGTAACTTTCCGACGGTTAACGGTAAACTGTCCGGATAGACTCGACCAAAGTCCTGTTTATAGTTGCCATGTGACCGGAGATGTAATTGCTTACATAGAATGCAAATTGACAAACAAACAAAAGATTTAATTAAGTATTGAAAAAGCTCAATTTGCTCTTCAAAAAATCACATACGATTCTATGATTTCTTAATTTCTTTCACACCACACTAGCTTGGGAAAATGGTAGAGAATGATGTCTGCATGTTAACATAGCTAACAATGAAACACTTGTTCAGGTTGCAACCTTAGAAAATAACCGAAAATTAATAATGAATCAATTACAATAAAGTTTATTATATTAGTTTTTATTTTTTTATTTTTTTTTTTTTTTAAATTGCTGTTCAAAGATTTTGTCAGATAGACGACATCCGCTTCCTGCTGAAGAGTTCTCCATCCAGCATGGGAAAAAGCCTTTCAACGGGGCGGGCGCTAGATGGCAATGTAGTGTTTGATTGCACCAAAAAACTCTTTTGATGGCTGGGGGAAAACACGTTTCAACAACAGCCCAGACCTCTTCAGTGTCTGAGTGGAGAAAGAAGAAGAGAAACCTCTCAATTAGAGTTCTTTCTGAAGAAGTAGAACGCACTTTTTGGGGAGTGAAAAAAGGTGAAGCAATCTTGACCTTCGATTTCTCTTCGATGTCGACCTCGCTTTATCATCAGGGGGCTGGATTTCTTTCGTCCACGGCATCTTGCAGTAGCTTATAGGCCGCAAGCTCTTCGATTTTCCTCATGGATGAAGTCCAGGCGACCTTGAACTCTGGGGTGGCACATGAGGCAGAGGAGGTATTTTTCACCCACTCAGAAGGTGGAGTTGGTGAAAGTGTCCGAAATCGTTTTGTCCAATGTCCCAGCCACAAGGCTCATCCACAAGGGCTTGCACACTGTCAAAGTATTTTTCACTTCCAGCAGCTGTTCCTTCAGTACGTGGATGGTTGGCAACATCCTCCCAATATCCCCCCCCCCCCCCCTACCCAGCCCCCCAAACAGCTATGCCTTGTCTCTTTGAAGAAATATCGATGTGCACAGGCGCGAAGTACTGCATTGGGTGGTTACGTACTCCTGGATAAATATCTTCTTCGTCATTCTGATGGTGACGAATGTCCTAAGTGATTCAAATAGTGGACTGCATATATCATCTTTCTCGTGCAAGATTTCCTGCACCCGCTCCATAGCGTGAAAGGTGCTGTTCCAAACGAGTACAGATAGGCACAACAAGCTTCTTACCGCACGGTGTCTTCAATCCTCTGAGCAATGATGGTGCCTTTGGACTGTTTATTCCACAAGTCGTGTAGTCTTCAGCATTGTCTTTCGTGATACTCTGTTGAAACTGGTTCGGCGGTCGTCAAAGTATTTTTCAACGTCCTTTGGGAAGGTTGGAGTTGGCGATTGAGTTCATTGTGTGAGAGCAGAACACCGAAAGTGGTGCAGGAAGGAGAAATAGCCATTTTAGTTTAGAGTGTCAGACGAAGATGAGAATGTCAGTACAGTTCTTGATAAATTAACACCATCCTCGTCATTGTCATTTTCATCAGCGTTCATCGCCCCCCCCCCCCCCCCCCCCCCCCCCCCCCCTCCCCCTCTTCCTCACCTTTGTTTGATGCTTCCTTTAATAATTCAGCTAGAGCGGCATGAGCCTCTTCTCCAAAGTGTTTGTAAGCTCTTCACAAAATTCGACGCAATTGTCAGTCACAACTCCTCCTTGATTCTTGTTCTGGATGCCAAAATCGCGCATTATGCCTCGAGCTCCTCGGCAATGCGGTCAAATAAGTGTGATTGCCTTTCATTTCGCCTGCATTGCTAACACAGCAGGACTTCCTCTCAAGGTTTGATGTGAGCCAATGCAATAGTCACACCTAAGTTATCCGCCGCGCAGGCGGAATGGCGGGAATCCGGGGTACGGAACGGAGCGGACGGCGGAATGTTAGTCCAGGAGTCAGCAGTAAGAGGTAAGGACAGAAAGACTGGTTCTGGTTTTAGTGGTTTTTGGTTTTGAGAATTCCTTCTTCATGTTCGTCTTCATGGTTGTTTGTGAAGTTGTAGTATGTTTGTTATTTAACTTGGACATCAACAGTGGGCGCCAAGATAGATTTTGACGCAAGATTTAGAATTTAGAAACCAGTTCGATCCAGGGGCCGCCAATCGACCATGGACAAAACTTTGCGGAAGCCCTGTGTTTCTGCGGTGACAATTTGTGTGTACCCCAATCGGCAAGTCAATGCCACAACAAGAAGGAATGAACTCCCGCAATGAGCTCGGATCACACTTTCTCCATTTGGCTGGGGGGGCACATCAATTGCTATTGAACTTCCCGAGCCCATGCATCTAGGGTTTGCTTTGGTCTTTGGCCTTTCTTTTTCTGGTTGCTGTACAACCTGATGACGATACGCTTCCGAAATTCCTTAAGACATGTAGTGGATATGTTCGTGTTTTCTGTTAGAGGAGCCCCGCAGATGACGCTGATGGTCTCGAGCGTGAAGTAGTAAGCTGCAGAAACACACACTTTGACAAAGATTGCATTTGTAGTTAAAGTTTCATCATCGGTCGGCTTATTGAAAGTAAAAATAGGTTCTCATAACATGTCCACTTCTCACTGTCATTCTTCCGCTTTGCCATCGAGGTCCACTTGGAGATTAAAAACTTCACCACTTAACAGAAGGCCCATATGGGACACTGTGGACTGCATTTTTTCATAATGAATTATTTCGCAGAGGACATCTAATCCCCATATCCACACGTCCACAGCAGTGCGACTTTTTTATCATGACGATGTAATATTAACATCACTTCTAAAGGACTTCTAAATTATAGAGCTGACGTGGCAGTTTTCATGCTGCATTCGGTTGGGTTCCAACAATGGAGGGACGGGTTCTATCTTACTTTATCGGAAATGCCCAACATCTAAGATTTCCAAGAATAAATATTATGCCTGCGTGGCATCTTGTAGCGTCAAGCTTTCCAACAGCATGGACAAAATAGTACAGGGTGCAGCCATGGGAGACAGCAACCGTTAGAGTACATTCTAGCCTTTCGAAAGCAATTCCGGGACAATCATGTGTGTCAGGTTCAATGGTAGAAAATGAACGGGAGCAGTTAACTGCCGTTCATCTCCCGAAATATGCGGAAAACGCCGTTCAGCTTCAAGTTCAATTTTGTAAAAAAAGAACGCCGTTCAGTGAAAAGTTCACGAAAAATCGTGAAACTAGTTTCATGACACTAGATTCAATTGAACGGGCGCGTTCAGTCACACTCTGC
>CAJQUW010011009.1:0-79755 GCA_907163375.1 Prostheceraeus crozeri
AGATTTTTTATATTCGTCAAAACTCACTCCCGAAGCGTAATCCTTCAAAAATAAACTCCACATCTTCCTTCATATCATCTCCATCAAACTTCGCTTCTGCATCCTCATTCATCTCTCTGCCAAGCACTCTCACCTCTCTCACATCATCAGCGGCAGCAGGACATTCTAATCGCAGTCAGTATGATTTACTCATTATTTATCACTGCGCCGCACATATTCTCAGACCGCTTCGCCTGCAACTATGGAATGAGGGGGATTATGGTGAAGTAATACTTTAACGACGGCTTATTCTCATTCTCTAACGCTCAGACGTATTCTATCAACTAATCAGGCACCATCTCTAGCGAACAGGCGGAGGATAGATTTAATGATTAATACTAGAAGTAGGGATATAAGTTTAATATAATATGTCAGGATAGGGGGGGATTGGTGACACACAACGGAGGAATCTTAAATAGATGTTTTGGATACAGACGATGGACGAGTATTAGATCATATGAAACTCATTGAACTAATAACGCATTTCTCTCGCATATCTCGTAAAAACCTCAAAGAAACTACTCTCGGGCGTGTCCCAAGACTCATAAATCCAACAATCCCAACAGCTCAATAAAAGTCAGCCATCCTTCACCTCCAATAATAAATTCTCAAACATCCAAAAACACGAGCGCGCACCCACATAAACATAACCTAACTGCCAAAGAACGCAAACTAACTTCAAAAAATCTCCGACACTTGTAAAACTCGAAAATACGTGGGGCGGGTGGGACAAATCACTGAGTGGCGGGGCGAATCAAATCAAACAAAAACTCAAACCGGGGAATCTTAAAAAAACAACGCGCCAACAAGCTCAACTACCTCACACGCTCGATCTAAATCCTACACACATCCCATCATCAACTCTCAAGTCTACCATACACAAATCAACACTCTCCTGTTTCGCTCAATGTCACACCACCAACGAAGCAGACTGCTTTCGCCAAATCATCATTCACAACAACATTCTACACCACATTCTCCCACCTGCCGATCATCGCTCTATCTGCGCCATGATTCGCGCCCTCTCTTCATTCGCAATGCTGGTCTCGCCAAACCGCAACTGCAATCGCAATGCCTCTGTAATAATCCGCCGTATCCTTCTTAACCCTTCAACACTCTACATATTACACACGCAACCATTATTCAGATAATCATTGGTCAGATGCTACGCCTTCTTGGTCACATGCGCCTTTTGGACGTACACTGCGATTTATTACGCCCATTACACGAAAGAAAACATACACAAAAACAACACCTGTCAAACTACTGCTTTCCACATCACACAAAAACAACTCCTGTTTCATCTAGTCCCTATAACATCATCCATACACTCATACTCAATAAACTTACTCCGAAATGAAATCTGGCTCAAATCTCACTCTCCTCTTCCCTAAAAAACTATCTCCTACTCATACTTCGTGACCACTCACCCACAACCAACACACCTCCCCCCACAACTCGCAACTCCCTAATCAACCGAAAACTAATCATAAGCTCAAGTCCCAACCTCACCTACCCCTCATCCGTACACTCCACCAATTCCACACCAACTCCACTCATCACACTTCTCATAACTCTACAATCCTCAAACTAACCCACAAAACTCCAATCAACCTTCCTACATCTAATCAAACTACCACCCGATACAAATCAAACCATTTTGACAGACATGTACGGGTTCTCGTCATTGCCATGCTGAGATATCTTGTTAACTGTAAGATAATACATTTGCGTATAAAGTTTTGGAATCATGTAGTACAAGTCATATCTCTAAAGCATTAGCACTTATGATGGAATGATAAGATTCTGAGCTGTAGTGAGTGGGCACCTCGATCCCGTCGGCAGCGAACGCGTACGCCTTGTACTGAATCACTAGGGAAGTGAGTGATCTTTCCCCGATCTCCGCCTCTTTAGCCGCTGAAGACATCATCTTCAAGAGCCCCTAATGGAAGCAGCATCAACGCCGATCAAAGGTAGTGTCAGTAGCTAACGCAACCTATCACATTATAACTCCTAATCCACTAAAACGACACTCAACAACCTCTACTACTTACCAATCGAAAAAACTAACATCCAATCAACTCTCCTCACACACAAATTCACACCAAACCTTCCCACCTCTAAACAAACAGTCAAAAAACCCCTTTAAAGCTCGCCTAGACTAGTAAATTTCAAATCGGATAGCGAAATGAACTCAGCAAAACTTGAAAACCTTAGTCTACAGTTAAAACTTTGAAAAAACTGAAAATTAAGAATTTTAACAAAAATTCCCGCATTTTAACTACTCAAGACTACGATAAAAAATCTTATCAGTAGTAAAGACACTATCAAACAACAAACTCTACAAACATAGAAGTAAGAGAAGCTTGCCTACTTCAAAAGAAGAGGCCTTTGAAACAAATTCTACATGCTAAACATACGGCTCACACAACTACATCCTAATAACTCACCAAAACAATCACAACAAACAAATAATCTTTCCACCTACTCCAATTCAAACAACAACCTCATCATAATACCCACTCTTAAAACTTTCTCTCATCGATCCTCGCCTCAACTCCACAAAACCTAACCAACTAGCTATCTAAGCCTCAAAACCCCCCTTAACTCTATCAACACACATAAATTCAAACCCAATACTACTCACGAGCATCTAAACAATCTCTCTCCCCTACGAAAACTAATCTCACTACCGCAAACACTTCACAAAAATCCACAAAACTCGCCCATCAACCAAAATTTCAACCCCAGCACTAACCATCCTTGAAACAACATCAACCAACCTCATTCAAACACATTCTCTTTTAAATCCTCCTTTAACTCTTAAGCCACCCTCCCCTAAGGGCTATGACGTCAAACTCCACAAACACTACCTCGCCAACCATCACCACATACTCCTCGTCCATCTACTCTAGCACATCCTTGAAACAAAACCTTATTCAAACCAACACACCCAACACCACAAAAAACTAACTAACCATCCGCCATCCCGATATCGGGAGCTCAAGCCGACGTACCCGTCGCTTACCTCGTCATCGATGAAGTGATGAACTTACGTAACTCTGTTGTCGGGGTTCATATATGCAACGCAAGAATAACTCTTAAAATGGCTCTATCTTCCAAGTATTAGAAATTGAACACTGATAGCAGATTCTAACTTAATCATCAGCCATCCCCGCCAGTCCGATCGACTGCTCCCAGGACGCAAACCGCGTGAGAGCGTCTCTATCAAGTCTTGCCCATAGGTCGGGCCTCTAAGAGACCGATGGTCTCGTTCTCAGTACGTGATAGTGGTGAACGGCGGTAACAAAAATTACGTCCCTACAGTACACTATTCCACAATCACACCTCTCGAACTACTTCATAATCAGCCAATACTCAACATGACACTTCAAACACCGTATCGCAATGAAAAAGAATATGTATTAAATAGGATATACTCAATCTCTATTCAACAAACTCACAGAATCACGCTTTCACTTACCAAGGTCTAGCCATACCTGTAGTCTCGCAACAGCTTCTAACAGAAAATTCTATGGAGATTGCCGGCCAATCTCAGTGTGGCATCGCATCTACATTTCTCCATGGTCGGAAAAAATGGCCATTGTACAAATATTGACGTCGTCGAACTACGGTTGATACGAGGACTTCACCGTCCAAATGATTATCCCGAATAGTGAATGGTGAGAGACTCACACCAACCTACTCCCTCAGTTCACACGAATGATCCACTGTGCATCCCTCAGAGTCTGCTCCACACTTGTCTCACACGCCTTGTCTCTCATCACCGCGCCGCTCGAGCCTCATTGCCTCTCCAACTCAATCATTCCTCGCTCTCTCTGACACACCCATCTCCTTCACCATCCCTCAAACTTCGCTTCTGCATCTCTCATTTTCTCTCTCGCAGCACTCGCCCTCTCTCACACGTCTCATTCTTCTCTTCCAACTCTCGCGTCTTCTTCTTCAAACATCGACACACTAGCCTCATTCGAATATTCTATCCTAGCTACTCCTTCGACTTCAGTTCCTTCTTTTTCAACGTATCTAACTCATTCACGACTTCATCCTTCACCTTCTTCAAAACTCTCATACTTTATTTACGTCCAACAAATCATGCACCATCTGCTGCGACACATGCTTTCTCTTCATGCCTTCAACCACCTCAGCCGATTCTTGCACAAGACCCCCGAATCCACCTCCTCAGTCACTTTTGAGGGAAGATGAGGGTCTGCGGGGGGTCTTCTTTCAAAAGACAACAACTAAGTGTGTTCGAGACAGCACTCGAGGAGCAGTCAGAGCTCTATGACATTCCGCACACTAAGACTACGACAACAACAAATGCTCATCACGCTCCTAATCGCTCTATACTCCACAACCATCAATCTCGGATAACATCACCTCTACAAGCAACTCTCTTTCGCTCAATCGTCAGCCTCCAACGCAGACGCTACTAGCGTTCCGGCCAACATCTTCTATTCCTGCATCCAATTCCTCGAACAACATCTCTCGCAGCCTTGGTGCCGTCTCGCTCTATCGCCAGTAATTATCGGCTCCCTCTCTGCTCAACAATCAACTGGCGCGGGGGGGCGGGGAGCGTGACCTCTCAGGTCATTCAACGCAAACCTCCACTGCAAGCGCAGCACTCTGTCAAAATCTCGCCTTACCCCATCACCCCTTCACACTCTACACTTTACACACGCACCGTACATGCAGATAATCATGTGGCTCAACGATCGCCTTCTCCATTGATCTACATCTACCTTCTCTTCCTACATCCTCTACCAAACCTCTAAATCTCACTGCGCTTTTAGCGACTCGCACCTGCGATGTTATTCAGCCACATGTACACATTTGACATGAATTTAGCAGGTTCTTGTCATTTGCCATGCCTGAGGATTTACTGTTAAAGCTGTAAAGAAAAAAATTCTCGTATAAAGTTTGGAACTCATAGTAGTAACAAGTCAATAATTTCCATAAGCATTTAACACTTCATTGAGGAAGATACGATTTAGTGTAGTGCAGTGCACCGAGCCCGTCGGCAGCCCGAAGGCCTTGTATCTGATCACTAGGGAATGAGAAGATCTCTCCCGATACCGCACTTACAGCTGAACAACCTCCAAACGCTCCAAATCATCTCATCTAGACAATCATTCAGTCACTGCCCGAAGAGGTACACAAGCAACGCCCGAGTGCAAGGTATGTGATCAGTAGCTGGATCTCACCCCGTAAAAATCTGGCCATAGACACAGTATAACATTTCAAATCTGATACAGATTTGAACCACATACTTAACCTTAGTCTACACTAATTAGGTCTTTTTAACGCCAACAAAACTCCTCACACAACTCAAAAATCCCAATTCATACCCATCTCTATCGCCAACTCTCTAAAATTAACTAACTACAAATACATGAAACTCTCAAAGTAATAACTACCTTCCTTTATAATTACTGAACTCCACTCTAGAGCTCAACGCAACGTCCAACTCACAACAACTCTACTAACAAACTTACTCTCTTCTTTCGAACCAAAAGCTCTTCCACAAAACACTCCAAATCTTCACCAAAACAAAACTCTCCACACTCTCCACCAAAATCTTTTGAAAAAACTGAAAATTACGAAATTTTAAAAGATTCCGCATTTAGCTAATCATACTAACATTTAAAAATTATCATTCTGTAAAGACACTATCAACATCTATCACACCAAACTTTGAAGTAAGAAGATAGCATATGCCTAACTTCAGTAAAGAGCATAGAGTCTTATGAAACATCCGATTTCGAGAAGCTCACACGCGACAAGACCGAGCCTTAACGCTCTCACTTTTCGATGAATGTGACTGAGACTTAACGTGTCGGGGGTTTATAACTGCACGGAAGAAAAACATCAAAATGCTCTATCTTTCGACAGATATTCATAATGTATGAAGACTGATAGCAGATTCACGTAAATGAATAGTACTCGCGCCATCCAGAAGAACTGCCCAGGGCAAACCGCGTGCAGGTTGAGTATACAAGTGTATGCCCGCTTAGGTGCGCCACTAGAGAGACATGGTCGTATCTCGGAGTAACGTATGGGGTGTGAAGAAGGCGCGGTAAAGATCTAGCAATGAAATGACACTATGTATCTAGAATAAGGATAATACTATCTTATTCTGATATTTTCTCACCAGTACGTCCATCCTGGGATCTGCTACTACGCGACGATCTAACAGAACATTTTATTGAGATGGCCGGGCATATCTCAGTGTGGCATACATCATTACTTGGTCATGGCCATACGTAGCATATATTGACTCTCAGACTACAGAGTAGTAGACGAGGACTTCACCGTCCAAATCGATTTATCCAATAGGGATGTGAACTTAAACAACCTACTCGCTCCCACTCCAAAACAGTTATACAAACTTACTCACGAAACTACCATATCTAAAACATACCCTACTCTTCTTACTCACCTTTCTCACAAATTCATAAATCTTACAACTCCAAACACATCACCATCCAATCGACTTTCCATACAACCTCTCTAACGCAACCGAAAAGATCCGTGCAAAACAACCCTATAACGCACCTTACCCTCAATATTCTCTCACCAAACTCACATAACTCCACTCTCTTCCTCATTCACACGATTCCACTCATCCCTCATGCGCTCCAACTTCTCAAACCCCTGTCTCTCATCACCCCCCGCCGAGCCACAGTCCTCTCCAACTCAACATTACCTACGCTCTCAACACACTCATCTCCTTCATCTCTCCTCAAACTTCGCTTCTGCATCTCTCATTCTTCTCTCTTCCCAGCACTCGCCCACTTCTTCCACAGTCATCATTACTTCTCTTCCAACTCTCGCGCTCTTATTCTTCAAATCAGTCACTACACTCCGCCTCATTCGAATATTCTTCACTCCACCCACGACTTCAGTCCTGAATCTACTTCATCTCTCTTCAACTCATCCGTAACTTCCTTCACGACTATCCATCCGATTCACGCTTCTTCACAATACTCTCATACTTATTATCACAACATCATCATCCGAACGCTCATTCCTGCTGCGACACATGCCTCCTTCTCTCTCATCCTTCACACTAAACCTCGCCGACTGCACACAAATCCTACTGCTCTCACTCAAACACCCCCCATCTACCCTCCAAACACATCCGACCTCCGCCTACACTAACTCAACATACTTCCAATACTCTCACTTCAAACCTTTAAATCCACACCAAACTACTAACTAAGTCCCACTACTCGTCACATTTTAGGAGATGAGCCTGCGGGTCCTACACAACAATGTTCGAGACCTCCAGAAACGACTCAAACTTCACACGCTCCCTACTAAATCACACCATCATCCACACCCCCCCCCTTTTTGCTCTCTCCATACAAACTCTAACTTTCTCTAGCACCAGAACTCCCACAATAACTAATCACTAACACATTCTCCCAACATAAATCCTTATCAACCCCCTATCACATCACTCTCATCAAGCTACACCTCTTAAAAACTACAAACTCATCTAAACTCCCAAACTTCAAACAACAACGACCAATAGGTTACCATCAATCGTATACTACTCTCATTCCCACTACAACTATCTTCACTCATCTGAAAAAAAACTAAGAACTCACAACTAGAACCTCTACATACTCCAAATCTCATTCAAACAAACATCATACTCAATAACCATAAGGATCTAAAACTTTCACTCTACCACCACGAGCAACATAACCCAACTCCACTCAATACACAAACTCCACCAAAAACAATTTTACCTCACCCATCTCAACACCCACACAATTCTCTCAATAGAACACTCCAAACACGTCCAAACCAATACCCACCAATCACACTCTCACAAACACACTCCAAACTCCATCATTTTTCCTCTTCGCTCTCAAAATCATCCTATAATCCCCACTCGAATCTTTAATCCTACATACAAACACACCCACCACTTCTTATCCATTCTATACCTATCATCCAAAACTAACTACATCAACCAAACTACTATACACACCGTCTAACAAACATAACAACCATCTCAAACTACTCACTATAACACCTAAACTCTCCTAGTCTAAACTCTTCACAACCATCCCGCTAACTCAACAACTCGCTTTCGCTCATCGCACCCCAACGAAGCGACTCTTTCGCCAACTCAATCTTCACAGAGAGCGCGAGAGCGATGTCGTCTCTGCGACCACCATTACCGTCATACGCCTATCAGCATATCGCATCCTCTTCTCAACATTTCAACAGCTGAATCTCAGTCATTCACGCATACACCTCCACAGCTCTGCACAGCACTCTTAAAACGCACACCAACTCTTCACTACCTTCAACAACCTCAACACTTTACCAAATAAAGATCACAAACAATACCGCAACCTTATTCAGATACATCAATGTCAATGCCCTCGACTTTCACACATGCGCTGTGACGTCCGCACCTGCGATTCTATTCGCCCACCATGTACCAACATTTTTACATGACAATTTACGTTCTTGTCATTGCCATGCCTGAGATTTCTGTTACACGTAACACTAAATGAAATTCTTTCGTATATCGCCTCTTTTAACTCGTGTTCAAATCGCGGCACTTGAGGAAGAATGTTGGCAGGGGCAGATTCCTAAAGCATACACTTTTGAGAATGATAGATTTGAAGTGTCAGTGAGTGGCACTCGATCCCGCGGCAGCCCGAAGGCCTTGTACTGGACTCACTAGGGCAGTGAGAGATCTTCCCCGATAAACCTCGCTTCTTTACAGCAGGAAGACATCATTGTCACTGCCACTCACTCACTCTATCAACCTCAACACTCTTCTGAAACCTCGAAAGATGGTAACCAGCAAGCGACAACAGGTAGTGATCAGTAGCTGGGATCTAACCCTTTAATAGCTGCCTTAGACTAGTTAAATTTCAATCTGAATCAGATTTGAAATCAGCATACTTGAAAACCTCTAGTCTACAGTCAAAAACTCTTAAAAAACTGTAAATTAAAAATTTTCTACAAAAATCCCCACTTTTGCTACTCAACAACTACTACATTAAAAAAATTTAGCAGTAGTAAAGACACTATCTCAACCTATCACAAACTGAGAAGTAAGCGAAAAGCTGGCCCTAGCTTCAAATATAGAGTCCTTTTGAAACACCGAGAGCTCAAGCGACGACCGCGCTTACGCTCGTCTTCTATGAAGTGAATGAACTATACGTTGCTCGGGGTTCTATACAATCTCGAAGAAAAATCTAAAATGCTCCATATTCGAAAGTATTCGAAAGTTAGAAGACATGATAGCAATTCAATTAATGCAAAACAGTATATCACCAGCCGAGACTGCCCAAGCGCTGCAACCGCCGTGATTCGATCTGTCTGACCCTAGTGAAGACCGTAAACTCAACTCAAAGACGAATAAATGTCATGATGGAGCGATGTATGTTTCTTCTATACTTCTCCAATTGTATTGCGATATGAGAAACAGTTTGCGGAGAGAATGGTTAGATTTTGAATTTCCATTTCGGTAATGTTGAAGCCCATAAAACTTGATCACCCAAGGAGATGAATTCTTAATGTTTCAAAATATTCCAAATCCCTCATGATATCATTGAGGTTGAAAAATTGTCGCCCATGTTAAGTAATACTCTGCGGTATGACATGAGAATTTTGGAAATGTACGTTTCCATCACGATCAACTCTGTTATATTGTAGAGAGTTCCAAAATCTCAAAGTCTTTCATGATGTTATGCAAAGTTGCAGTATTAGCAATATAAAAATGTCGTTTTATCATATTTTGCTTAGCAATGCGGCCTACAAAGATGATTTACTAGTAATTCGAGCCGCACTCTTTTCCCCTAACTTCCCATTGATTCCATGCACAACAGCTAAATGGGAATTGGGAAGTGGGTGTCACTCAACTTGTTTATAGCAACTGTGTCTATACTTTTGATCATGAGGTGATGACTATTAATATGAGGCGTACAGCTGCTTATCAATGTGAAAAGGGGTGCCGAGTATACATTCCACAGTGGTAAAAGAAAGATCTCTTATCATGTAAAAAGTTTATATATGATTTCTTGAATAAAGCGTGTAAACATATTGTCCAATTTACTCCGCACAATGATGATTATAATTATGTACATCATGTAGTTGAGAAAGATTGGATTGTTGGTTTAAGTCCAAGTTTAAGAAATGATTTAGGCTACCTCGCTAGCGCCTTAACAAGCTATGATAATTTTAACGTTAATTACCACATAAGTGGTCATAAACAGTTAATATATCGAGAGGAAGTTAATATGTAGATCTTATTCCAAGAAATGAGAAGACGTTGGTGAAGAAGATTGTGATTAAGCCAAGAAAGACAAACATGACTCCTGAAACATTATTGAAGAAATTTAATTATCTCCTTCGAGTTGATGGTAAACAAGTGGCAACATTGACTTATATCAAATCACCTAATCATATTGCAATAAGCAAATTAAATGATGATGATCTAGTATTAGTTTGTTCAAAAGATTTTCATCAGTTCTTACGACATCGTTCTGCAGCTGTTCATGGAAAATCTGATATGCAACATTTACCATGTGAAAGGCCAAATCAATTTGATACAGAATGGGCCGTATCTTTATACAGAAAGTGTGTAGAGCCTTTTGGTGGTTTCTTACATGAAACAAGAGTGTTGATGCCTCGCATTTTTACTTCGGTTAAATTGGTTGTAGATTATTTAAATGAAGTGATTAATGAGCAACATATTTCATTTTCTGAAAAAGAAGGTACTTTGTCTTACTATAAATGGAAAAAAGTATTGACTAATTATGGATAAAACTAATGGACATTTTGGGTTTTGATCAAAATATCTTTAAAAGTGGTGCTGTAACCAAAGCTAGCGCAGACATGTCGCTATCGCGTCGTATTAACTATTTTCAGATATATTCCAATATTGGTGAAGATGTACGTGTGGGAGATGTTGAAGCTCCATTGCTAGCAATGATCCATACCAGCAAAGAGCTGCAGTATATTATATTCTGAGCATACTTTCAAGAAAGTGCATTATACAAGCTGAAATCAAACTACATCCCACAATTGAATATTGCCATTTATGACGATGCTGGTGCGTTGATTCTTTTCATAAAGATGCTGTGACAAGTATCACACTCCATTTCCGAATGAAGAGTTAATGCAAACTATGCTAATATATTTTTCCAATGTGAATAATATGGAAAGTGAAAATAAGGACTCGTTTTTAATCTACTTGCCAGAATGCTTCTATTGAATAAATTTCCCAAAAATAAAACCAATCAGACTATCGAGTAGAATTAAATCGCCCACTGCATTTAGAAGGTGAATGGGAGGTTGGCGTTTCTAGTATTTGCTATGATAGCAATATTCAGAATGTGAATGATTTGGAAGAAATGATATTGACTCCTCGCACCCATGATGGAATAACGATGAATAATGCATTTCAGTTCCCATACAATTTAACATCAGATGGAAAGTCTATGAATGGAATCTATGAATGGATTCAGATAAAATCAGATTCTTATGAGCCATTTGGGAATGAGAAAATTATTAGGCAATTATATATCTTATATGATAAAGACCTAGCTAGTATCTATTTACTCTTTTAGCGCACCACTTATAAATTCAAGCATAATCTGCACTACTAACGCTTAATCAACAACTTCATTCCCGCCACCAGCTTCTTACCACACCACACAACTCCTAACCTATACAATAATCACATCAGAATCCATTCACCCACCCATTACATTCACCTGCAGCCTCAATGAGCAATTCTAACTCAGCATTAGTCTTTTGTCATTCAACATTGGTAATACTTCATCATGAAGAATATCAAAGAAAATCAGAAAGTCTTATGAGTTTACTATCTATCATTGGAAGTGGGAGACAGTCCTCCGCTTTCATTCTTTTTCTAAAGGCTTACGCTGTGGTAGAGGTTTGGATAGTGAATTCTATATCTAGTCGCATCTCGGTTTTGGTCATGGGACTACATCTAACGTCAATTGCTACTGCAAATTGTTAGAAAAGTTTATTCAAATCGAATCAACAAAATTTCATTATAGATTTTAAAATATTTTGATGAAAGATGTTGTAGAATGCGAAGAACGCATCATTTTGAAAAAGCGTGGTGTTCAACCTTTATCACTTATTGAGTTAGTAAAAACGATGGAATGAGGACTGTGGGTAAGAAGTATGGAGAGAAAATTATGGCGGACAAAAATAAGTTGGTTATTCAGAAATATAATGACAAACTTACAGTTTATTTCTCTCCAACCTTGCGTCATTTTGTAAGACATTATACACCTATTATTGGAAGCGGTGTGGTGTATGCTTCTCATGAATTATATCACACTAAAGCTGATTCAGTTAATGATGAATGGTGGGTGGACATCTATGGCGATCGCATCAAGAAAATTTACCAGTCTTATGAAGAATCTAAAGTTGCTATCAATATAATGGCGCGTCTATATCATACAGTTGAAAGCTTCATTCATGTAGTAAATCCTTATATACAACAGAAGTTGAAGCATGTGATGAAAAGTAAATATGATGCAAAGACACACCCACAATTTCGTTTTCAATTTGGAAAATTCAACGCGTTGTTCTGAAAATGGGTGATGATGACATTCAATGTCAATTGAGTAAAAATTTGAAAAAACTCTTTGGTTTTTCAATGCTACAAACAGTGTTTGCTGCTGCGCATACGATTGGTATAGAAACACCAATGACACTTGATAAACATGAACAGCACCTTTACATTCAAAGTGATTTGATTCTACCTATTTCTGTTGGTGAGAAAAAAGAATACATTTTACGTGATTTCATTCATGATAAAGACGCTTCATATGGAATAGTCGAGAAGATGTTTGAATCTATTTTCTATCATCCGTCGTCAAACTAAACTATACCCTCTATTGCTATTCAAAATTACCAATGGTTTACAAGAGTTGCATCCATGTGAAAGATACTAAAATCCCTCATAACGTTAGTGTTTCGGGAAAACAAAGTGAAGTCATTGTGATATGTTTTATTGAAATATGTACATGAATGTGAAGCAACAGACTTTATACAACATCCACTGAAAATATATACATGAGCGCACTTCAATAAACATTGTTATATACAAAAAAGTCTTTTTACTTCGTGAAGGGTTGGAAATATACAGGATAGGAAAAATGTCTTTCAGTGGAAAAGTCATCACATGGGGAATGTACAGATGTGGACACATATTCACAAGGAAAAAACAATCTCATGCGATACATAAAACAACAATGTTTATCTACAGAAATCAACATCAAAATCCTAAGTTAAGGATGATTATGCTAAGACGTCTCCTGAATGTGGTAGTGTGAGTTTAATTCTTTTGGGTGGTGGTATGTTTGTGTCAGGATGTCCTATGTGGATGAGATATGTTGTGTTCTAACCTGCACCTCTTTATCCTCCCATGCTGAAAGCGCCCGTTTTCCTAAAAGTTATGAGTTTTTGATCTCATGCGACTTAGATTTTAAGATTGTCATATTGACAAACGTTTTATATTTTTATTTCTATAGGCTTTCCTGGAAATTCTTATGTTTCATATTTTGCACAATGGATTTTGATATGCTTTAGCGCGCTTATTGCTATCATCACTATCCTTTAATTTTCATAGAAATACATTTTTGGACGGAGGAGTAATCATTTCATCTATTTCCTTCCCTGCTGTCTCATCCTTAAAGCAGCCAAGTTTTGCCTTATTTTTGATGGAAGTAGAGTGGTATGATCAGCAGGATAATTTGATGTATCAAAAAGTTATCTTTCCAAAGATTTTCATACTTCATTGAAATTTAAATCTTTTTGAGTGGGTAATACCTAAGAAGAAACTATCTGTATCACAACCAAAACAAACGGAACCTCTTTTACGAAGAGACATTGGGTTTTTAGTATTTTATAAAAGAGTTGGTACATTTCAAGCTTAGAATAATCTAGTACAGCTTGACCAATATAGATGGGTTTGCACAACTCAACTTCAGATTTTATCATTTTAACACCTATAAGGTCCTCATCGATAATGTCTCTATCGATGAATAGAGGTGATGAGGTCAATTTGTGATACTTTTGATCTCATTAACTAGTTTGTAGTTTACGCGCTTTCTAACATCCTCCATCGTCTTACCAAATAGACTGTTTGTTTCTTATATTTATAAAAAATCTTTTTCATAGTTATTTTGGGCTAGTGCACGTTTCTGTCTGTTGCTATCAATTTATGGCTTGAGGAAGGCTTTCTGTCTAAATTTAATAATGCGGTGAACTCTTTTTAAAATCATACCCATTTCTAAATAAAATTTTAAGATGCTAAAGTGGACTAGATAGTTTTCTTTATCATACTGGGTGAGTAAAAAAGTTTTGCGACAAAGGCTTATAGTCGGGTTGTCCACATGATTCTAAATCTTTATGAAATTGTTTCATAAATTCGGAAAACATATCTTTACTCACTTCACCTGATTCGGGTGCGAGTGGAAAATCTACGGTTTTATGTTTAATATTATTTGGATAGATTAGATCTATCTCAAAATAATATCCCCAATCACCTTCATCTGGAATTGCTTAGTATGTTTTCGATTTTGTAAGGGTTGGAGAAAATGTTGAATATCACTATCATCTAACCAGCTAAACTCAGAGTGAGGTAGCGGTTTGGATAATGAACTACCATACAAATTATTTTGGTTCATAATACTTCAGATGAGTATGGTCATTGCCTACTGTTTCAGATTTTAACCTATGTTTATTTACAAATGTGAGACCACCGCGAATTCTCGCTCAAATAAATTATACATCTCTGGATCTTGTAAGAGATGAATGGTCTCACCAGTCATTTTAAAAGCAGACTTAAATGACATGGCTGGCAGACTGACAAAGTGGACGGGATCTAAATTATCTTCTTCTAATGCCACTCGTCGAAACTCCTGAAATACATCAGCCAGCAAAAATACATCTAACTTAAGGTAGGCAATCATATATTCGCCAAATGTATGGCAGTCAAATTTTATTCATGCATCTTGTGCATGATCATAATCTTCGGTCTTACATTCTGCGCCGGTCAAATCATTTTTAAATTTATCTATGGGCGGAAGAGAAGTCTCGCCGAGTTTACTAATCGCATCAAAATATGCATATGGAAAGACTCCTTTCCGTGTGATGACTTCATCGGTTAGATTTGGGTATTGTTTCTTAAGATTTTGTGTTAGTGGAAGAGACTTTAGATTTTGCACGAGAGAGGCCAGTGATGCAGTCATAAATTGGTAGGAATCTAAAAATTTTATATCAAAATAGACCGTCTTATTTTCTTTAGTTTTATCGACAGGCACTTTTGCTGTCATGGCCATAAACTTCTCTCTCGTTTGTGCTATTACATCAAGCTTCCACTCTTTCATATGACCTAAACCTCCTTTTATTATCATATGGCTGTCGTAGCCCTTGAAATTATGGAAAATGACGGGTAATGTACGCCGCTTCATCCTAAGTGAAAAATTACATTTTGAACAGAGTGCGTTTCTAAATTTACCAGTGATGTGATCATGGTCGCGCACTTTCTTAATCTTATCATCGTCAAATGTTTTCCTACATTTGGGGCAAACGTTGCAACTATCAAATTTTGCTTGATCATCTGCTGTCATATGCATTGATCTGCGATACGAGTTCACCATCATGTTTTTGTTGAAATTTTACAGCCTGTTCGAGGAATTGTAGGGAATTGGTAAATACAATCCTCACCTTGCCAGAACGCGCATTTTATTTTGCCTACCCCTAAAGTGATCATGCCATACTTCATAGCAGGAAATGGCTGCTGGTCGATGGATGTTATCATCGATATAACATTCGATGTCAGCATAGATGACACGAAGAGGACTTAGTTCATAACCATTCACTCTATATGAAAACTCCTTATCTTTGGGCATGCGCTCCATTTGCAGTTTACCTCGCTTACACCATTCGTAATGAGTTTCAAATTTAGTTTTCCTCCTAAAGTGGCGAATACATCTGTCGCAGTAATATAACTCTCTACTAGAGTTTTCTAAGTGGTGGTATAAGCGAGAGATTTTTGGAATACCACAGTAGTGCCATTCCTCACTATCATCCTGTTTTACTAATAACAGGTTTATTGTACGTTCATAACAACTCGAACGCGAGTTGTAGCGCACACCCTTCAATCCCTTTTCCCAAACATGGAGAACTATTTTGATGTTGTTCAATTTTTCAAATTTTTCTATATCTTTAATTTTCATATCGTCACTATTACAGTCATCGAAGTTTAATTCATTCTCCCACTGTTGATACTTACTCTTGCGGTATCGATATTCTGCACATCATTATAGTGGAGAATGGAGAGGACGGCATACTTAAAACATTGCGATTCGCAATCTACAGAAATGACTGCTGCTTTATTTCTTAAATTTTTCGGAAGTTTAAAGGAGCCTCGACCACTATGATTTCCTTATAAACTGATTTTAATCATGGCGGTCTCAATACCATCAAAAACGAGTCCACTATCACGCTCGTTAAATTTATCTATATTTAATTTTAACCCTTGGATATGAAAATTTATCCAAGACTCACAGTCTACAACTTCGGTTGCAGGAGAGGAGGGTATGTGAAACTCCAACCTCTCTATTATTTGTCCAGTATGGTGGTCGATTTTTACATATTTTATTTTAAGATAGATGAGCGCCTTCATTCTAAAATTGTCTAAATTGTTGAAGAGCGCTTCTATCAATGATGAATTTTGATGAAACCATTCCTCAAAAGTTAGCAATGGTTTCTGAGGAGTCCATCTGGTAGTTCCTCACTAAATTATTTATGGACACTTCAGTGAGTCGGATAGAGGAGGTAACGTTGGTGTATGTATAGTTCGTGTGTGTATGTTGAAGTCTGTGCGAATATAGTTCAAAAACGTTGTCTCGAAAGACTGAATGCATAAATCGCAAGAAAAGGAGACATCGTTAAAAGAATCATCCCTACCTTCGGAGATTGATGCCGGCTTAGGTCTACCAAAACACCTCGCTTGAGTGTCGGATAAGATCACGCTTCCTCGTGTAGATGTGTCCACAGTCAGCACATTGCCGATCAACGCATTCCCGCGACAATGTTGATATGGACTCGCACGAGATGGAACTGGTATCAACTGAAAGAGAAATCATTCTTTCATCTCTGTTCAAGTCTCAGTGTATTGTTACAACCTACCTTGACTCAACAACTCTAAACTTTCCTCGAGAAGGGAGGGTGTTGGTGATGAAGTTGATGCCTGAAATTGAGGAAGATTGCTATTAGCTACACGTTTGAGGGAGATGAGAGAGGGAAAATTTTCAACTTACCATTTGAACGAAATTATGTTTAAGCTTGATACTCTCAACAAGGATAGAGACTTCACTCAAATTTGGAAATTCACCTAAAGAGCCAGTTCACTTGTACGCCTCAAATACAGAATTCGTTCAGAGAACAGTTCAATTATGCGTATCAAAGACAGAGTGAAATGATACGGATATCACTTTGCTTATATACTTTCATTCTCTTCATTCATTGGATGTTCATTCTGATTGGCTGCTTGTGTATACTTAAGAATTAGAAAACATTTCAAAGTCATTATTCACAGTCAACATGACAAGCCCTCCAACAACACCAAACACAAAATTCTCTTCTCCATGCTCAACACCAAAGGCGCTCATTACACCAAATGCACCAAGAAAGGCGAAGGTGGAGAAGGTGTACCGACTGGACAATATACGAAAGTTATCATTACCAGCGGACGAGGAAGAGGAGAGTGTATGTGAGAAGGAGTGTCCCGACTTAACAGGCGTGAGGTGGAAGTATCTCCAGTACGATACTGACGATGTGATGGAGATGACCAGCAAGTCGAAAAAAAGTTGCATCAAATATGGGAGTGGTACACCCCTAACTCCCAACCGCGAACCGTGGCGGAGTGGGCGTACATTGAGAAAGTGAGGGACGCTGCAGAAGAACGTTTAAAGCAGCTCAACTGTTTTTGTGATCTATGTGAAGCCAGAATCTGGGACGATATTGACGATGAAGACCTTTTGAAATACATGCCATAATAAATGTTTATTTCGTATTATCTTTGCTTTCATACTGACTTACTTGAATGGGGTTTTAGTGAATAATTTAACCATGTATACTTTTTCATTTGGAAATAGTAGCACGCTTAGTCTAACTTGCAAATCTTATAACATTTCATATGGGTGATAATGGTAGATGAAATAGTGTCAAATAAAATTAAGATAGCTTACACTTCTGATACAGGGATAGCAATCGACTGCGATCCATGTGTAAAGAGCTTGTTAGACTACGGATGGGGTTAAGTGGATGATTTAACCATGTATACATTTTCATTTGGAAATTGTAGCACGCTTAGTCTAACTTGTAAATCTTTAAACATTTCATATGGACGATAATGTTAGATGAAATAGTGTCAAATAAAATTAAGATAGCTTACACTTCTGATACAGGGATAGCAATCGACTGCGATCCATGTGTAAAGAGCTTGTTAGACTACGGATGGGGTTAAGTGGATGATTTAACCATGTATACATTTTCATTTGGAAATAGTAGCACGCTTAGTCTAACTTGTAAATCTTAAAACATTTCATATGGGGCCGATGATGATGATAGATGAAAATAGTGTCAAATATAATTAAGATCGTTACACTTCTTATACAGGATAGCTAATCGACTGCGTTCCATTTGTTAAGAGGTGTTTAGACTAAGGTTGGGGTTAAGTGGATGATTTAAACCATGTAGACATTTTCATCTGGGAAATAAGTTGCACGTTAGTCTAAATAGTAATCTTAAAATTTCATTGGATGACTGATGATAGATCTGAAATAAGTGTTCAAATAAATATTTAGATAGCTTACACTTCTGATACAGGGATTGCACTCGACTGCGATCAATGTGTAAAGAGCTTGTTAGACTACGGAAAGAGAGAAGTGTGTTATGTTGGCGTGTGGCGCGTGAGTGTCCTCCCATTTCATTCCATTCATTATTTTTTTTTCCCTCTGCATTCCATATCCGAGGGAGGCGGGATATGTGGCGGGCTTGGGACCGCTTTAGCTGCAATAGAAGGTTGGCCTTAAAAGAGCCCATGGGTTCGTTCTCCGTCCACCGACACTCTCTCACTTCTGCAAAAAAATCTGAAAGAAAAAGGGGGTAATAGGAGATTAGATGAGCTACAAAAAATGATCATGTTGAGGAAGCTTACTGGGTAAAAAAAACTTTTTCCGAACTTTTCGGGGGGGACGACGAAGTCTTCGAGCTGACCTGGTAACGTCCATGCTCATGTGGAGACATTTTCGCGACTCCGTCGCCTCATTAACACTGCGGGTTACGTTGGGATCATCGTGATGGTTGGGGCGTCGCAAATATTGTTCTCAAAGGAGGGGAAGATGGACTTCATACACTCTTCTTTTTCGACACTTCAAACGCTTTTTTCATGCAGTCGCTCACTTCACCCGTCAATATTAACCCTCTTATTAATGACCTTCACCTCCTCCGTTCTTCACCACGCACTTCGCATCCGCTCTATCTCTTCATCCTTCCTCGACACACTCGCCCGCAAACTCTCTTCCACCAAACCTGCATTCCTCATCAACTCGCTCCTTTCCGCCTTCCATTCTTCTCCTTTCTTTCTCAAGCTCTCCAACTCTTCCCGTTGTTGCCCTATACCCCTCAACCTTCACCTTCAGCTCATCATTCTCCTTCAAAACCTTTCTATTGTTACTTTCCAAAGCCATCACACGATCCTTCATTCTCACAAATACCTCCGTGTCATACGCCTCTTGCTGCCCGTGGCGATGGGGGAACGCTTGCTGCCATCCGGCTTAGCCACTTCCTCCCCCTCCCACTCTTCCTTCAAATCCGCTATGTCTCCAAACAAAATCTTCCATCACCGCATCCAAATCAAACAAACATCATCTTCTTCTTCATCATATTCGCTCTCAACTCAACTTCCTCACTCGAACTCTCCATCACTCTCGAACTCCCCTCACTCGCATTCCTCTCCACTTTCTTCCCCATATTCACGTCCTGAATCGTGGCCAACCCCCGCCTTTCCTCACCTCTTCCCTTTCCAACAACTCTCCCTCAAACAACCATTTGCCTTGAAAACCCTGCTATCCTCACACCTCCCTCCCCCTCCGGGATTGGTTTTCCACTCTCACACTGCAAATGCGCCTTCATAAAATTCCTTCTCATCCCCCATCACACATTTTCCGGGACAAGACACCACACAACCTCAACATCACTTTCCTCTCATGGGGCCCCCCAAATCCGTCCCCTCTTTTTCTTTTAAGTGTTTCTTGAGTTTCGCTAACCTCTAGCAATCCTTGCCACAGTTTTTCTACACCTTGCCCACCAAAACATCTTGGCATTAACTCGCTTTTTGTCATGGATTTTAAATTTCTTGTAAAGATAGAGTAAAATTTGATAGCAAGGTGTTTATAGGATACTACTATGCTGATATGCATTGAAAAGACTAAAGTTCACCAAAACCATTTGTTATAGCAAGTTCAAGCAAAACCGTTTCTTGGGTGTTTAAAAGCTTCTTGGGGAAATTCCGTTTAAACAGGCATTTACTTCAGGGGAAGGGGAATCTTATCCGCTCCAAGGCTCGTCCACCCCCCCCCCCCCATACAATACAAAAAAAAAATTCCAAACCTCGATCTGGACAGGAAAGGCCGTGCGTTCATATCGACTTTGGTGTTGGTATTCGGGCCAGTTTTGACACTCGGCAACGGCGGTTTTATTTCCACTCAACAAGCTCTGTCTCCCCCACAAGAGCCGCCGAAGGCCCCGGATCCGGCTCAAAATCCGCATCACTTGGCAACGAGAACATCCCAGCCTAGTAAGTCTCTCCCCGATCCTCTCAATCGTGGACCACTTGGGCTCACAGGTGGACCCCAACTCCAGGTGGCCCAACGCCACTGCCAAACATAGGGTCCAAGGCGCTACTAAAAGGACCCGATCCGTCCAAAGTCCGGCGCCATACTGGACCCTGGACGCACATCCCGATCTGCCTAATCGGTGGCCCCTGGCCGGCAGGATCAATGGACGTCCACAGGCCCACAAACTAGATCCGGTCCGCTCGGAGTGAGAATCGCCCCACCGGATCATCAACGGGTGGGCCACATAAGGCCAGATTCACAGGAGGATCCCACTCCGCCCGGCCCTACAGGGCAGACATAGGAACTGTCGGCACCACGCAGACAGCGATCCAACGGATCTCCTCGATCACGAGATCCCTGAGGGCCCGATCTCCACTTTAAGCCACCCATAACGTCCTAACACATGCACCGGCGACCCCGGGGGCTCCCAGACCTAAGGATCCCTTGGCCAAGTTGGACCGGCCAGGGGACGCCACCCGTGCAACAAACCCATTCCAGAGACCTCTCAGCCGGGGCCATACACCCCACTCAAGTCGCCCGGGGCTCACTGGTCCCCGGGGCCGTCAGAGCACCCATAGGGTCACATGGCCTATCAGTCCTGGCCGCCACGTTGGAATCCCAACACGTCGCTCGCCGCAGTCCACACGGTCACAATACCCAGATGTCTGGGTCCTGCCTGCCTCTACCCACGAAGTGGCATTATCCCACGATCACACCCCTGTAGCTCCCCACAGGCCGGGGGGACTCCGTCCCGGGAAGGGGATTGATCCGGAATCAAATCGTCCGGCGGGTCACTATAGGGCCCTACAGTTTTGACATGTCTCAAACCGGGTGGAAGTTATTTACAAGAGGAAACCGACCCAAGTCTCAACAGAGACTCATGAAAACGACTGCTTTTTATTCAAAAACTTTAATTATTATCATTATATATATGAATTTTAAATGTTTTTCAAGTATTTTAGTACTTACTCATAAAACGTTTATAATAGATCCTGTCACTTTCACATAGCAAACGCTAGTCGAATGTTTTTTTAAATCAAGTCTAAAGTGACTTGTAAAGCAAAGTTATAGCCGTTTGAAGATTTCGGCCTACTAACATCAAATGGTCCAGTCCATGCTATACCCTTGACTAACCTATAAGTCTGACACCATTAGCTTATATCATCAATGTAAAGTCAGAAGTCCGAGTATCGGGACCTCAAGAGAAACGACTTACCTGTAGTCAGTTTCTCAACTTAGTGAAATTCCTCGCCCGATAACGTTCTTATATACCCTGTGAATATGCAATCGATAAGAGGGGGGGGGACGTCAGTGAAATTTCAAAATTTGATGAAAAATGTTTTGGTGACGGTCCCAGGTCGAAATTCCACACTTTGGAAAATTTTCAAAATTTTACCCATACAAAGTCACTCTGACACGTAGTATTTTTTCAGGTAAGCGAGCTCCGACCTAAAATCTTGTAACCGCTCTAACTTTTGAACGAAGACAGATAGGAACAAGCCGATTCTTTCACTGAATTTGTCTCACTCTTAGCTTTCAAACGAGCTATCGCACGACAAAATCCGTCCACTGGAAGCCAAAATCGAAGCAAGCTGTCCAGAGGGGGGGACGTCAGTGAAATTTCAAAATTTGATGAAAAATGTTTTGGTGACGGTCCCAGGTCGAAATTCCACACTTTTGAAAATTTTCAAAATTTTACCCATACAAAGTCACTCTGACACTTAGGATTTTTTCAGGTGAGCGAGCTCCGACCTAAAATCTTGTAACCGCTCTAACTTTTGAACGAAGACAGATAGGAACAAGCCGATTCTTTCACTGAATTTGTCTCACTCTTAGCTTTCAAACGAGCTATCGCACGACAAAATCCGTCCACTGGAAGCCAAAATCGAAGCAAGCTGTCCAGGGGGGGGGGAGGGGACGTCAGTGAAATTTCAAAATTTGATGAAAAATGTTTTGGTGACGGTCCCAGGTCGAAATTCCACACTTTGGAAAATTTTCAAATTTTTACCCATACAAAGTCACTCTGACACTTAGGATTTTTTCAGGTAAGCGAGCTCCGACCTAAAATCTTGTAACCGCTCTAACTTTTGAACGAAGACAGATAGGAACAAGCCGATTCTTTCACTGAATTTGTCTCACTCTTAGCTTTCAAACGAGCTATCGCACGACAAAATCCGTCCACTGGAAGCCAAAATCGAAGCAAGCTGTCCAGAGGGGGGGACGTCAGTGAAATTCAAAATTTGATGAAAAATGTTTTGGTGACGTCCCAGGTCGAAATTCCACACTTTGGAAAATTTTCAAAATTTTACCCATACAAAGCCACTCTGACACTTAGGATTTTTCAGGTGAGCGAGCTCCGACCTAAAATCTTGTAACCGCTCTAACTTTTGAACGAAGACAGATAGGAACAAGCCGATTCTTTCACTGAATTGTCTCACTCTTAGCTTTCAAACGAGCTATCGCACGACAAAATCCGTCCACTGGAAGCCAAAATCGAAGCAAGCTGTCCAGAGGGGGGGGACGTCAGTGAAATTTCAAAATTTGATGAAAAATGTTTTGGTGACGGTCCCAGGTCGAAATTCCACACTTTGGAAAATTTTCAAATTTTTACCCATACAAAGTCACTCTGACACTTAGGATTTTTTCAGGTGAGCGAGCTCCGACCTAAAATCTTGTAACCGCTCTAACTTTTGAACGAAGACAGATAGGAACAAGCCGATTCTTTCACTGAATTTGTCTCACTCTTAGCTTTCAAACGAGCTATCGCACGACAAAATCCGTCCACTGGAAGCCAAAATCGAAGCAAGCTGTCCAGAGGGGGGGACGTCAGTGAAATTTCAAAATTTGATGAAAAATGTTTTGGTGACGGTCCCAGGTCGAAATTCCACACTTTGGAAAATTTTCAAAATTTTACCCATACAAAGTCACTCTGACACTTAGGATTTTTTCAGGTGAGCGAGCTCCGACCTAAAATCTTGTAACCGCTCTAACTTTTGAACGAAGACAGATAGGAACAAGCCGATTCTTTCACTGAATTTGTCTCACTCTTAGCTTTCAAACGAGCTATCGCACGACAAAATCCGTCCACTGGAAGCCAAAATCGAAGCAAGCTGTCCAGGGGGGGACGTCAGTGAAATTTCAAAATTTGATGAAAAATGTTTTGGTGACGGTCCCAGGTCGAAATTCCACACTTTGGAAAATTTTCAAAATTTTACCCATACAAAGTCACTCTGACACTTAGGATTTTTCAGGTAAGCGAGCTCCGACCTAAAATCTTGTAACCGCTCTAACTTTTGAACGAAGACAGATAGGAACAAGCCGATTCTTTCACTGAATTTGTCTCACTCTTAGCTTTCAAACGAGCTATCGCACGACAAAATCCGTCCACTGGAAGCCAAAATCGAAGCAAGCTGTCCAGAGGGGGGGGGACGTCAATGAAATTTCAAAATTTGATGAAAAATGTTTTGGTGACGGTCCCAGGTCGAAATTCCACACTTTGGAAAATTTTCAAAATTTTACCCATACAAAGTCACTCTGACACTTAGGATTTTTTTCAGGTAAGCGAGCTCCGACCTAAAATCTTGTAACCGCTCTAACTTTTGAACGAAGACAGATAGAACAAGCCGATTCTTTCACTGAATTTGTCTCACTCTTAGCTTTCAAACGAGCTATCGCACGACAAAATCCGTCCACTGGAAGCCAAAATCGAAGCAAGCTGTCCAGAGGGGGGGGACGTCAGTGAAATTTCAAAATTTGATGAAAAATGTTTTGGTGACGGTCCCAGGTCGAAATTCCACACTTTGGAAAATTTTCAAATTTTTACCCATACAAAGTCACTCTGACACTTAGGATTTTTTCAGGTAAGCGAGCTCCGACCTAAAATCTTGTAACCGCTCTAACTTTTGAACGAAGACAGATAGGAACAAGCCGATTCTTTCACTGAATTTGTCTCACTCTTAGCTTTCAAACGAGCTATCGCACGACAAAATCCGTCCACTGGAAGCCAAAATCGAAGCAAGCTGTCCAGAGGGGGGGACGTCAGTGAAATTTCAAAATTTGATGAAAAATGTTTTGGTGACGGTCCCAGGTCGAAATTCCACACTTTGGAAAATTTTCAAAATTTTACCCATACAAAGTCACTCTGACACTTAGGATTTTTTCAGGTAAGCGAGCTCCGACCTAAAATCTTGTAACCGCTCTAACTTTTGAACGAAGACAGATAGGAACAAGCCGATTCTTTCACTGAATTTGTCTCACTCTTAGCTTTCAAACGAGCTATCGCACGACAAAATCCGTCCACTGGAAGCCAAAATCGAAGCACGCTGTCCAGAGGGGGGGGGACGTCAGTGAAATTTCAAAATTTGATGAAAAATGTTTTGGTGACGGTCCCAGGTCGAAATTCCACACTTTGGAAAATTTTCAAATTTTTACCCATACAAAGTCACTCTGACACTTAGGATTTTTTCAGGTAAGCGAGCTCCGACCTAAAATCTTGTAACCGCTCTAACTTTTGAACGAAGACAGATAGGAACAAGCCGATTCTTTCACTGAATTTGTCTCACTCTTAGCTTTCAAACGAGCTATCGCACGACAAAATCCGTCCACTGGAAGCCAAAATCGAAGCAAGCTGTCCAGAGGGGGGGGACGTCAGTGAAATTTCAAAATTTGATGAAAAATGTTTTGGTGACGGTCCCAGGTCGAAATTCCACACTTTGGAAAATTTTCAAATTTTTACCCATACAAAGTCACTCTGACACTTAGGATTTTTTCAGGTGAGCGAGCTCCGACCTAAAATCTTGTAACCGCTCTAACTTTTGAACGAAGACAGATAGGAACAAGCCGATTCTTTCACTGAATTTGTCTCACTCTTAGCTTTCAAACGAGCTATCGCACGACAAAATCCGTCCACTGGAAGCCAAAATCGAAGCAAGCTGTCCAGAGGGGGGGGGGACGTCAGTGAAATTTCAAAATTTGATGAAAAATGTTTTGGTGACGGTCCCAGGTCGAAATTCCACACTTTGGAAAATTTTCAAATTTTTACCCATACAAAGTCACTCTGACACTTAGGATTTTTTCAGGTAAGCGAGCTCCGACCTAAAATCTTGTAACCGCTCTAACTTTTGAACGAAGACAGATAGGAACAAGCCGATTCTTTCACTGAATTTGTCTCACTCTTAGCTTTCAAACGAGCTATCGCACGACAAAATCCGTCCACTGGAAGCCAAAATCGAAGCAAGCTGTCCAGAGGGGGGGGGACGTCAGTGAAATTTCAAAATTTGATGAAAAATGTTTTGGTGACGGTCCCAGGTCGAAATTCCACACTTTGGAAAATTTTCAAAATTTTACCCATACAAAGTCACTCTGACACTTAGGATTTTTTCAGGTAAGCGAGCTCCGACCTAAAATCTTGTAACCGCTCTAACTTTTGAACGAAGACAGATAGGAACAAGCCGATTCTTTCACTGAATTTGTCTCACTCTTAGCTTTCAAACGAGCTATCGCACGACAAAATCCGTCCACTGGAAGCCAAAATCGAAGCAAGCTGTCCAGAGGGGGGGGGACGTCAGTGAAATTTCAAAATTTGATGAAAAATGTTTTGGTGACGGTCCCAGGTCGAAATTCCACACTTTGGAAAATTTTCAAATTTTTACCCATACAAAGTCACTCTGACACTTAGGATTTTTTCAGGTGAGCGAGCTCCGACCTAAAATCTTGTAACCGCTCTAACTTTTGAACGAAGACAGATAGGAACAAGCCGATTCTTTCACTGAATTTGTCTCACTCTTAGCTTTCAAACGAGCTATCGCACGACAAAATCCGTCCACTGGAAGCCAAAATCGAAGCAAGCTGTCCAGAGGGGGGGGACGTCAGTGAAATTTCAAAATTTGATGAAAAATGTTTTGGTGACGTCCCAGGTCGAAATTCCACACTTTGGAAAATTTTCAAATTTTTACCCATACAAAGTCACTCTGACACTTAGGATTTTTTCAGGTAAGCGAGCTCCGACCTAAAATCTTGTAACCGCTCTAACTTTTGAACGAAGACAGATAGGAACAAGCCGATTGTTTCACTGAATTTGTCTCACTCTTAGCTTTCAAACGAGCTATCGCACGACAAAATCCGTCCACTGGAAGCCAAAATCGAAGCAAGCTGTCCAGAGGGGGGGGGACGTCAGTGAAATTTCAAAATTTGATGAAAAATGTTTTGGTGACGGTCCCAGGTCGAAATTCCACACTTTGGAAAATTTTCAAATTTTTACCCATACAAAGTCACTCTGACACTTAGGATTTTTTCAGGTAAGCGAGCTCCGACCTAAAATCTTGTAACCGCTCTAACTTTTGAACGAAGACAGATAGGAACAAGCCGATTGTTTCACTGAATTTGTCTCACTCTTAGCTTTCAAACGAGCTATCGCACGACAAAATCCGTCCACTGGAAGCCAAAATCGAAGCAAGCTGTCCAGAGGGGGGGGGACGTCAGTGAAATTTCAAAATTTGATGAAAAATGTTTTGGTGACGGTCCCAGGTCGAAATTCCACACTTTGGAAAATTTTCAAATTTTTACCCATACAAAGTCACTCTGACACTTAGGATTTTTTCAGGTAAGCGAGCTCCGACCTAAAATCTTGTAACCGCTCTAACTTTTGAACGAAGACAGATAGGAACAAGCCGATTGTTTCACTGAATTTGTCTCACTCTTAGCTTTCAAACGAGCTATCGCACGACAAAATCCGTCCACTGGAAGCCAAAATCGAAGCAAGCTGTCCAGAGGGGGGGGGACGTCAGCCGAAAATTTTGTCTCTCCGATTTCGCTGGAAACATCCTTCCTAACCCAAAATTTCACGTAGATTCCGAATCTGGCCTCCGTTTTCTCATCCGATGCTTCGTTTGGGCGCTACACACCAAAACATCCCAAATTCTAACTCTGTCGTTTTTTCGAAAAATGTTGAAAATTTTTTCTCTCCGATTGACTTGAAACTCACTATACAGATAGAGAATTTCACGCTGATTCCAAATCTGGCCTCCGTTTTCTCATCCGATGCTTCGTTTGGGCGCTACACACCAAAACGTCCCAAATTCTAACTCTGTCGTTTTTCGCCAATGTCCCAAAATCTTCAATGGCGTCTCACATCTAAACGAAGACAGATAGGAACAAGCCGATTCTTTCACTGAATTTGTCTCACTCTTAGCTTTCAAACGAGCTATCGCACGACAAAATCCGTCCACTAGAAGCCAAAATCGAAGCAAGCTGTGTAGAGGGGGGGGACGTCAGCCGAAAATTTTTTCTCTCCGATTTCGCTGGAAACATCCTTCCTAACCCAAAATTTCACGTAGATTCCGAATCTGGACTCCGTTTTCTCATCCGAACACTCCTTCCACTCGAAACAACCCATTTACAACCCAACATTCAACAGATTGCACCAAAAACATCACACACTATAGCCTCAACACTAATCCTGGCGGTCGCCCAAGTCCACCACGACACTCTATCGTTCCAGAGGGGGGGGGACTCAGACCCGAAGCACCACGGCGGCCGACCACGACACTCTGCCGTTCCAGAGGGGGGGGGCGCCGGTCGAGTGTTTGTCATTTGCTTACTACTCACACTTTGGAAAATTTTCAAAATTTTACCCATACAAAGCCACTCTGACACTTAGGATTTTTTCAAGTGAGCTACGACATTCCACCCTCCCAACCTGGCCGGCACACCACGCCAACCTGGAGAGCGCGCTACGACGGCCGGCCAGAGGGGGGGACGTCAGACTCGAAGCAACACGGCGGCACACCACGACCGACTCGACGGACAGGAGGGGGGGACGTCAGACTCGAAGCAACACGGCGGCACACCACGACCGACTCGACGGACAGGAGGGGGGGACGTCAGACTCGAAGCAACACGACGGCACACCACGACCGACACGACGGACAGGAGGGGGGACGTCAGACTCGAAGCAGAACGACGGCACACCACGACCGACACGACGGACAGGAGGGGGGGGACGTCAGCGACGGCGGCCATCTTGCGCGGTCCAGAAGTGGAGTTTTACTTACTACTGGTACTTCGACCACTACTTCAGTTACCGCTTAGGGAATAAAAAAACATGATAGTGCAAGTCCGTCAGTCATCAGCCGGTACTCGTCTAGTTGTGTTTTGATCCCTAACCTGAAGTGTTTCGACCCCTACAGTAAGGGCCTACATGTATGTTCCTAAGAAAATACTCACGATATTAAGAAATTTAAGTAACTTAAGCATTACTGCTACATGCACATGTCTACATGTTTGACCCAGGTGCTGGACGAATCTGCGATGGCCCAATATCCAAAATCCATCCTAGCCTATAAATCAACATTTCTGCGAAATTTGGTGCCTTTGTCACAAAGTACACAATTTTTCAGTTAAGCGGCCCCACTACTAGATTTTCACACACATTGATATTAGCTACCTAATTTAGTCAGTGACGAGGTGAGTTAGAGCCGCCTCTAAATAAGCTCTGCCATCATACCCTGGGTAGAAGAGCCCGCTAACCCAGTAAGGTAATCTTCTAGTGCTAGTGACACGAACAATGACTCTCTTCCAACTTGTCCTGAGCCAGCACGGAGGAGCGTGGCTTGCAAAACCAACATGAATTATGTCTAACCATCGTATCTCGGATCAGAGGGGGTCACCTCCGGACCCTCGGTGTTCGATCAGGCGGGCACACCAGCAGCCACGGACTGGTGTGACAGAAGCCACCAGGGGATCACATCAGCAGCCTCGGGCTAATGTGATACATGTGACCAGAGGAAATTTAAACTCAAAAAGAATCTTCAACATTTGCACTTATAACCCAAGGACGATCAATGTTCTGAACTCCCACTCACTAGAAACCCTGCTTCACGAACTCAGCACCGTCAAATGTGATGTAATCGGCTTATCCGAAACAAAAGTTCGATCAAAATCGAAACACACGAAACGACAGGCCACTAACTATTCTTCTCAGGAAATGACATTACCGGGTCAAACGGAGTAGGCTTCCTTGTCAACAAAACGTGTCTACCGCTGTCACAAAACTGCCATCCAATTTCTGACAGACTTGCTCTCCTAGACCCTGAAAGGAAAATTCGCGAAAGTTCATTTCATCCAATTGAACTTCCCAACATCTACTTACCCTGATGAAGAAATCACAGCACTTTACTACTACATTCAATCAATCGTTGACAACATCCCACGAAAAGATCAACTTATAACTATGAGCGGCTTCAATTGTAAAGTGGGTCAACTACACACAGCGTTCCAATCCATAATAGGCAAATATGCACCTGGAATCGGAAATGCAAGGGGCGAATTACTAGCTGAGTTCTGCGCAAGAAATGGTCTGGTTTTTCTAATACATTGTTGAAAAAGAAAAAGCTCTGCACACGGACATCACCTGATAATATAACCAAGAAGCAAATCGACTTCATCCTCACACCCAAGTCCTCACCCCGACAACAACTCCTCGATAGCTCTGCCTTAAACACTCCTGACATGTCCGACCATCGGATGTTAGGGGCAAAAATTAGATTGAGGTTTTGCTAGCCGAAGAAGCAAATATCAATTCCTAAATATGATATTGATTTCCTGAAACAGCATCATGCTACTGAACAGTTCCAAGCAGTTTTGAAAAATCGCTTCTCAAGTCTACAAGCAGAAACCGAACCTGAAAATGTTTTCAATGTTGCGTGTGAAGGAATCAATGATACCGCGAAAGAAACTCTTCCTATAAGACGTCTTAACATTCCCGAGTGGATGTCAACCACAGCAAAAGAAGCAATCGCGAGTAAACACAGAATTAGAAAAGAGATCGGACCATCTACAACTCAATATAAAATTGCCAAAGCAGAATCCAAAAAGCTAGTCAAAAAAGACAAACTAAAACAAATCGAAGAAAACATTGTAAAGCTCAATAATCTGCCACCTCATGAGCTCTACCATGCTGCATTGAAGAAGCTTAAAGCGAAACCAAAATCCATCAGCTGGGGCATAAAAGATGACCATGGTAATGTCCTAACCAATAAAGAGGATTTTCTCGAACGTTGGGCAAAGTTCTACGAAGACCTTTATAAAGACAGAGTCACTCCAACATATGTTCAAGATTCGTCGTGCGATGACATCAAACCCATCCTAAAATGCGAAATCACTTCAGCCATTAGCAAAATGAAGAGCGGGAAAAGTCGTGGCATTGACAATATCTATTCTGAATTCCTAAAAGCTGGCGGCGAACCAATAGTCAATGCCCTTTTATAGTTATTCAATGACATCCTCTCAAAAAAAACCTTTAAAGAGGTTCTCATAGTTGTCATTTACAAGAAGAGCAGCAGACTAGACTGCAGTAATTATCACCCTATAAGCCTTTTAAGTCATGTACACAAGTTGTTCATGAAAGTCACAGCCGAACGAGTCAAAAGAGATCTATATGCATCCATATCAAAAGCACAAGCTGACTATCAACCAGGAAGAAGAACTATCGAGCAAATATTTGCCTTACAACAGCTAACTGAGAAATCCATCGAATTCAATAGTCCAGTGCATATGGTATGCATAGATTTTGCAAAAGCATTTGACAACATGAAACTCCCTAACCTACTCGACAAAACCAACATAAATAAGAAATACATCTTCTGAAATCAACATATGAAAACTCAAATGCCTTCGTCAAAACAGACATCGGAACGTCACGACATGTAGATATCCTCCAAGGTGTAAAACAAGATGTTTTGTCTGGCATCCTGTTTTGCATTGTAATTGCAGCCCTATTAATCCAACAAACCGAGAGTGGATGTCAATCCGGCTACCCAATCGGCGGAAGCCTACTCTCTAATCTAAGTTATGCCGACGATATTGCTGCCGTAAGTAATTCACGCTCTGACCTGCATCGCTTTTTAGACGTCTTAGTAAAAAATGCAGCAGAAGTTGGACTCCTTGTCAATGTATCCAAAACGAAGTGTAAGACAGCAGATAAACGTAACTCCACACTTCATCTGACCATCTACGGAAAAACAATCGAAGAAGTCTCAGAATTCACCTATCTTAGACACAAGCTCTCTAGCTCTCCTCCAAGAACGACAGCATGATTCCACTTCAATACAGGATTGGAGTAGGATGGGCTGCCTTCCATGAAAACAAAGCAATACTCACACCCAAGCGAATCTCTTAAGACCTCAAGTCAAAAAATTCTTACCACCTGCATCATGACTGTTTTATTGTTCGGCTTAGAATGGACTGGACCTCAGTAACTCTCAAGAATCTAACAACCTTCCAAAATTACATGATGAGACTCATGACCAACCACAGATTATCAGATCACACACGAATTGAAACTCTCATAAGAATCACCAAACTCACACCTATTACATCTACAGTGAAAAGCAAAGTACTAAAACTCGGCACTACTGCAGTTTAGTGCACCCTCTTTTACCCCTACTGCAGTTTAGTGCACCCTAAAATGCATGTGAGAACAACATGATTTAATCAACAGAATGAATGCCGTTCGTTCTTCCCTATAGTTATAAATGAGTGTCTTTGTGTCTTCGTCTTCGCACATTACACCGAGCGCGCGCTTCGGTGTAATGTGCGTAGTCATCGTTTGCGGGAGAATGCGCCGTTGTTTTAGGGTGCACTAAACTGCAGTAGGCGCGTTTCCGTCTCTTTCATAGAGGGTGCACTAAACTGCAGTAGTGCCCTAAAACTCTATGGCCACACCAAAAGAACAACTCTGGGAGTAAGCCGAATCTGCTTCGAGGGCCGGGTGAACGGGAAGAGAAGCAGAGGACGACCAACAAGAAGATGGCGTGACAATGTATACAAATGGACGGGCCTGGACATCACAGAGCTGAACTCCGCAGTGAAAGACCGAGAACTCTGGAGACGGATATCATACGTTGGTATACAATCTGCCGCAGGCGGAGACAGTAGACATTTGTAATGCACCCGAGTATAACGATCAAAAATCAGTCTCTGCAAGTCTATAGCGGGGAGTGATAGCTGTCACTCAGTGCGCTCGCTCTTTATTAAGTGCCATGTGCGCGTGGGCGCGTGGCCGATTTAGGGAAAGGCAAATTACAGAAGAGAAGCAGAAGCAGTAACACATAAAGGATGTGATCTATTCAATAACAGGGGTGATCATGCAATAGTGGACACGGTCATTACACATTGATGACTTAATTTAGCATCTTTGCTATCACTTATCGACAGGACTTTTGACATGATATGAGGCTTAAAACTCAGATGGATGATTAAAAATTCAAATTGCTGAACTTAAAAGGCGTCAGAAAATTCCAAAAATAGCGGAGGATGTAACCATTTGTAAAGTGTGATGATTTCAATCCAACAGCCAACTCACGAGTGTTTCAGATATTGACTTGGAAACAAAATCGAGCTCCATAGCCCAACGACTGATCATTGAAAGATTATCGCCTACTGTCAAGTTACGAGTATTATTATCAAAGCAAAAATTACAGAAATTAACAAAGCAAAAAATGTTCTTAGAATAACAATGGTTGCACCCCATCATAATCAATCAGACTACAGGAGCACGCCATAGTAAATGCTGAACAAAATGACTTCACTTAAAATCGAATTCGCATAACATGACTCAAACTCATGAGCTGGTTGAAGAAATCGGAAATCAATTCCAAAAGGTATTGCTCCCAGGCAAAGCAAGATGATTTCAGAGATTTATATAGCGAAATGTATTACGTGATGATCAATGGCATCCGTTTGGCGAACAAAGATGGACTTACCTAAAACTCTGTGGATTAGATCCCTCAAAGTCTCATGGTTACTTGGATATCAACCAAAATGTTACTCCGCAGCTAGCTGCACATACGTGCGCATACTTGATAAACACATCAATTGAACTGCGAACCGTTCCTAAATTGTGGAAAATATCTCGAGTAGATCCCAAAGAAGGCTCATCCCAAAATATCTGATTTGAGGCGAATTTGTCTTTTTTTTCTCCCTATCACAGCTTCTTGAGAAGGCTGCTCTCCGTGACGATAAACCATTGATTCTCTCTTATACCAATGATGATCTGTTTGGCTTCCGACATTTCATCAACCACTACGGACATTATTAAATTACATGATGCTATCGCAACTGACCTGGATTCCAAGGATAACTATGGGACAAGTGTACTGTTCCTCGATATGAAAAAGGCATTTGATGTATTTTTCCATTCTCTTTTGTTAAAAAACGTTCATTCCCAGCTCTACTCTATGGTGGATTGATGCCTGTCGGATTTATATTATGATTATAGCCTTAATTTGCATCGACCATATCTACGGCCGTCTCATAGAAATAACCACATGGAGTTCCACAAGGTTCCATAGTGGGACCGTTGCTATATATGCTCTTTGTAAATGAACTTGGTACTTCAGAGGGCTTACATTCTCCATCCATTGTTAAATATACAGACGACACAGCTTTGATGATGTCAATGCATGACGATTTATCCTCGGGCTATACGGTGTATTATTGAATGGTGCCATATGAATGACATTACTCCTTGTTTCGACAAATCGAAACACATTTTCATTGCTAAGAATACAATCGAGTCAGATGTTTCCTAGATTCCATTTCAGTTGACAATGTTGAGAAATATCTTGGAGTGTATGAGATATATAAGGGCTGTTGGACTGACGATTTCAAAGCTATAACAACGGAGGCAAGAAGAAGAATTCATGTCTTACGAATATTACGATCATCTTTCTAAAAGAGACCAAGTGTGCGATGTATATTGAGCTGCCATTCGAAGCAGCATTGAATACGCCAGCCCAGCATTTTGTGGGATCTCAGAATGTGAAATGAGAAGTATACTGCGAACACAGGACGGACGCCACAGCATGATTTGCAGAAAGTCTTGTGACTATTGCCGATTTTCACCCTGAGATCTCGTTTTGAGAAGACAACTTTCCGGCGGTGGGATTATATACATGTAGTCAGTGATTTCAGCCATCCACTACATTATCTAGTACCGAAACAGTTGCCATCTGATCGTTTATGTGTTCCATATTGTAGAGCGGTAAAGAGATGAAAGCGTTCTCAATAAAGATGATTGACATGCATAATTCCAACTTTCAGCGCTCACGATGAATCTGTAACTTTTCACTTTGTCATTTTTTCTGATTTTCATTCATAAGTATGAACTTCTTATTATCATATTATTATAACCTCAACCGTGACCAAATAGGCCTATAGAGCATTTTCTTTGTAACTGTAAGCCATAAACAAAAAAATTAAGTTGCATTTCGGATGTATTATATCCGCTTTTCTCTTTTTAACGCCTTGAATTTATAAAATCTACATCTGTATTCCAGCCAAAACAAAATGCCTACTTTTAAACATAGTTTATATAGCTCTAATACCTTTTGCAGAAAATTTCTGTTTTTCGTTGTAAAATCAAGAATATGTGCTGCAGTGAAGAATTGGTTTTATAAAAAATCAACGCATGATTTTTTGTGAAAGCACTATTTAGAAAGCCTGCATAGCTGGAAATATATGGCAAAATCCAGCAAAATTGGTCCCCCTTTTCTGTCCACTCAAAAATTCTCTTAAATTTGATTTCTTTTGTTCCTATTAGTCATCTTTGGTTCTTGTGAAATACATTATGTGTGCTAAACCACAATCTAATTACTATTAGGAGATCTGCAACCGAGTTTCTGACATAAGAGCGTCGATGTGATGACGCTGATGCGTCCATTTAATGACTGCAAGTTGATATACTGTATATCTTTATGCATGTTTTTATCTATTTATTTACATTAGTAGTCTGCTGAGGGCATATACCCACAATTTGACATCTCACAGTATTCATGATGAATTTCGAAACTCTTTCGAGCTATCAAACTGATTCTACGACAATGGTTATCCTCACTGAGATTTCAACATCATGAATTGGAGTAGGCCTGGAATGGGCCTACTTGAAATAACTAGCTATAATAAAATGAATGTCAAATAGAGGGGAAAAGATTGTCTCCACTGGTCTCATCCCTTACGTAGATTTATGCTGGCATGCATGCATGTAATACGCTGTTTCATAAGTACTGAGAACTTGTATGTATGTCACCGAAATTTCACTCAATTCTTAAGAAATTTTAACCACAGGAACATGTGTGCCTTAAAAATGAAATAATTTTGAATCATAAATAAGTTGACACTGTTTCATAGCTATCCATAAAGTATCAAAATTTCCACCTGCAACGAATTGTAATTATCACCATTGGCTTATTGAAAAATAGACATTACGATCAAACTTCCCGATTAACCAAATTCAATGGCACTCTATGGCATTCTATGACACGTAATGGGAGTGCCATAGGACACCTCACCATTCAATGGAAGTCAATTGGATCCAATTGCACTGGAAGTGGGAAAATATGAGTGCCATAGAAGCTATCCAAAAGAAGCAAACGCGCAGCGACAGTTTTGACTCAGTAATCTGACTTTGTCCAATGATATTGCAACATTTGCATGTTCAGTATAATTTCAGATGCCTTTGGCATGTGCAACAGTCATTGTTAATCACATCCTTTGGTCGTGTCTCAGTGTCTCGTATTTTTATGAAAATTCGTCGTTTGCTGAATCAATCATCTTATCCGGTTTGTCTCAATCATCACACCAATGGAGTAAGTTCAAATGAAACTTCAGTTGTTCAGTATCATTTGTATAGTCCATCAGTCAAATCATCAAGTCCTCGTTGTTCCAACAATTCATTCACGCACTGTTTTATTGAATTATGCAATTATTTAGATTTTTCGAGGTAGGAATTAGAACTACTGTAATATAAGATTTATGTAGACAGTCCTATCTATTCCTCGTTCAATTGTCGTATGTGTAAAGTAGCCATTTCAACAATACGTTCAAGTGCTATGCGATGTGCGTTATCATAGCACAAAAATTATTGTAAATTTGAATATTTTAACTAGATTAAATTATTCAGGATATTAATTTGAAAATCGTAAACCTTTCTCAGCGAAGACCTACGCATAAATTTATGCTATAAGTTTTGAAGATAAGCTGTAATCACTTAAATGATGCAGCAGTTAGTTACATCGAAATTGGAACAGAATTTTTCTTACATTAGATACCGGGTGTATCCTTTGATTCCGCTTGTTTAATAGCTTTCTAACTGGCCCAAGCATATTATGTTTTAAATTTCAGTTCGGGCTAATCGGGTTCTTTCAACGAGTCTGCTGCGTCATCTGAGAAATCCACGTTTGGTGAAATCCTCGAATCGGTGTTTTAAGCCATGAAGTAAGTTATCAAGTCCTCGGTGTTCCAACAATTTATACACTACTATCTGATTGAATTATAGCCCAATTATTTTTGGTCTTTTAGTTATCACTTAGAAAACCGTTCTTTAATTTCACTTTCAAAACCTTTAATAGGTGTGCCATCAGGTTGACTCCACTGTTTCACAAGTGGTTGGAAAGATCAACTCGAGAAAATGAGAAATCGAACACAGATTTTCTTCAACCAATTAAGAGAAAATATTGAATTATTATTCTGTGTAACGTTTCGCTTTCTGCTTCTGCTGGTAAAATCATAAAAATAAAGGGAACTTTAAAATCACATTGAACGAATTGTACTAGAGTCTGATGCATGGGAGCTGCTTTCTCTTGTTCCCACAGGCCGACGAATTTCTATGTTCTTTGCTGAGGTGCATAGTTGACCATTGAATCACTTTCATAGAAGGATTGGCACTGTATGCAATTAGCAGTTGATAGACATGTGATATAGAGACAGTCACGTGAACTCACACTCTAGATCTTATTGTGCGAGCCGATTCTCCAACATATGTCGATGTGCAACCTGTACATTCAATGAGACATATACAAAACTTTAGCAATCACACTTCAGATTTGTAAGACTGTGTACAGTATACACAGCTAGCTATCATGTATACACTCCTGTTGTGACATGGGTAGTAAAATATGAGATAGAGGTTTATTAGGGAAACAGACATTCAATGAGGTGGCAAGCTACATTTGTACCATTTTCTTTTTATTTCTCTTGAATTCTCAATTCATTGCTATTTGGTAATGATGACCACAACTTTTCTCTTTCACCTCTTTCTCACTCAATATGCTCACTTGCTTCATGGCATGTCTGATAACTTTCTTTGGACAATCGCTCTTGCATTGCCGTTTGGAATTTGTGTTACATTCATGTCATTTTCCTTCAAAGCATCATTTTTTCACATTTCTTGAAGTTCACCTGAGTTCAATTTTCAATGGATTGACGAGGATATATAAAAAATGGCATTAGTGTATATATGATAGCTATCTGTAAATACTGCACACAGTCTTACAAATCTGAAGTGTGATTGCTAAAGTTTTGTATATGTCTCATTGAATGTACAGGTTGCACATCGACATATGTTGGAGAATCGGCTCGCACAATATGATTTAGAGTGTGAGTTCACGTGACTGTCCCTATATCACATGTCTATCAACTGCTAATTGCATACAGTGCCAATCCTTCTATGAAAGTGATTCAATGGTCAACTATGCACCTCAGCAAAGAACATAGAAATTCGTCGGCCTGTGGGAACAAGAGAAAGCAGCTCCCATGCATCAGACTCTAGTACAATTCGTTCAATGTGATTTTAAAGTTCCCTTTATTTTTATGATTGTATCAGCGAAGCAGAAAGCGAAACGTTACACAGAAAAATAATTTAATATTTTTTCTTAATTGGTTGAAGAAAATTTGTGTTCGATTTCTCATTTTCTCGAGCTGATTATTCAATGCTAGCGATTATAAGTAAGTGTCATTGCGCTTTATCAGGGTTGTACTACAATAGCGCTACACTTGTTTATTACATTCGTGATGCACCGTGCGCAATATTCTGCGTAATAATGTGTTATAATGCTGTTCTTCTTGAAAATTAAGTAACCTTAATAAGTGTACCACGGCACTCTAACACGAAAAATTAATACACACACACGCAAGCATAATCGTAAAAGAAAATAATTCTCTTGAAGTCGTCATTAATATTCAATTCGGTTGCCTTAAACTCATACTTCAAATTATAAGTTAGAATATTAAAGTCTAAACCAAAAATTGAATGGACTAAGATGCACTGTATAATTTCCTTTATTCTATAGATTGACGATGTTTCCCAAATACATGTGGTAATAACTTTAGATAGTCTAGGTAGCAAGGATTCCATTCCAATACTTTTCTTTAGTCACTCAGCTTTGTAGCCGCTGCACAACTTTCCCGCTTGTCTGTAACGCCTACCTTGTGTGATTCATTCATTGCGCTAGGTACATGGGCAGCATGTAACCAATACGTTGTCTGACCCCCATGTGCAAGCAATCTAAGTACAAACTCACAGGTTTCTCAAGTGATCGTCTTGAAATAGAACAGTGAAACTCATGTTTACATTATGGATTATTTCCTCGAAACTGTGCAGACTTGCCTGCCAGATTCATCAAATATAAGCTAATCATCTCAACATGCAGTCTGACCAAATGGATTTCGGGTTTTAGTCATTGTTCCATTATGCATTTCCTGTTCAAAATCCCGCTGGGCGCACAGATGTGGACGTCACTCGACAAATGTTCATCATATTTCAAGCGATTATCTTCAGCGATTATCTATTAATTTTCATCCACTGCATAATTTGCATTCTTGCTTTTGCTAATAATCCTTGCAAAGCGCAAAGAGAAATATAAAAACTGCTGATTGCGGCAAATGATTGCGGAACTTTTCTTCTCTCTTCTGCAGGCCTGTTATATCACGGAAGTTGATACCATTTATCGCTACTTGACAAGTAAATCAGTTAAATAAGTTAACTATTGGTTGTTGAAATTTTAGACGGCCGCCTTAAATAAAGGAATGTAAATTCCGACATTTAGTTGTTCTGATAGGAAATAGATCAAGCAGCGTTTGTGATAAGAAAATGGCGCTTTGCATCTAAGAATTTTTGAATGATAAAAAAGATAAATATTTTATTTGAAATTCTCTCAGAAGGAAGGAAATAATTACGAGAAAGTATTCATCTTTCGAATATAGTAAATAAGCGATGCTTCCTGTATTTGTCTTTATGCATGTATGTAATTGAGTATGCGTAATCCACTAATGTATTATTGATGTACTAGCCATGATTCCCTATTCTATGTTATTCCCATACTACAACTCCCATGAAACTGAGGTTTTCAGTTTTCAATGCCGAATTTTTCGACCGACTTTTCAAAGAAACAAAGAAGAGAATCTATTCATAAGGATGATGAGTTCCTCTCTAAATAAGCATGTATGGACCAAATGTAATGACAGAAATCTAATATCACCGCCAGTACAGTATATTAATTATCTATGAAGCTTGAATCCATTGTCCATAATTTTTGAAATTATTTTTATTATGTATTAAAATTAAAATTCATATTTGAATTTTAATGCAAACATGATAATCACTCTAATAAGCTTAACCTCTTTCGTTTCATCTGATGCGGTTTTAGTAGGTGAAAACTTAGGAGCATAAATCTTGCAAATGCAATAAAAAATGCAGCAGAAGTTGGACTCCTTGTCAATGTATCCAAAACGAAGTGTAAGACAGCAGATAAACGTAACTCCACACTTCATCTGACCATCTACGGAAAAACAATCGAAGAAGTCTCAGAATTCACCTATCTTAGACACAAGCTCTCTAGCTCTCCTCCAAGAACGACAGCATGATTCCACTTCAATACAGGATTGGAGTAGGATGGGCTGCCTTCCATGAAAACAAAGCAATACTCACACCCAAGCGAATCTCTTAAGACCTCAAGTCAAAAAATTCTTACCACCTGCATCATGACTGTTTTATTGTTCGGCTTAGAATGGACTGGACCTCAGTAACTCTCAAGAATCTAACAACCTTCCAAAATTACATGATGAGACTCATGACCAACCACAGATTATCAGATCACACACGAATTGAAACTCTCATAAGAATCACCAAACTCACACCTATTACATCTACAGTGAAAAGCAAAGTACTAAAACTCGGCACTACTGCAGTTTAGTGCACCCTCTTTTACCCCTACTGCAGTTTAGTGCACCCTAAAATGCATGTGAGAACAACATGATTTAATCAACAGAATGAATGCCGTTCGTTCTTCCCTATAGTTATAAATGAGTGTCTTTGTGTCTTCGTCTTCGCACATTACACCGAGCGCGCGCTTCGGTGTAATGTGCGTAGTCATCGTTTGCGGGAGAATGCGCCGTTGTTTTAGGGTGCACTAAACTGCAGTAGGCGCGTTTCCGTCTCTTTCATAGAGGGTGCACTAAACTGCAGTAGTGCCCTAAAACTCTATGGCCACACCAAAAGAACAACTCTGGGAGTAAGCCGAATCTGCTTCGAGGGCCGGGTGAACGGGAAGAGAAGCAGAGGACGACCAACAAGAAGATGGCGTGACAATGTATACAAATGGACGGGCCTGGACATCACAGAGCTGAACTCCGCAGTGAAAGACCGAGAACTCTGGAGACGGATATCATACGTTGGTATACAATCTGCCGCAGGCGGAGACAGTAGACATTTGTAATGCACCCGAGTATAACGATCAAAAATCAGTCTCTGCAAGTCTATAGCGGGGAGTGATAGCTGTCACTCAGTGCGCTCGCTCTTTATTAAGTGCCATGTGCGCGTGGGCGCGTGGCCGATTTAGGGAAAGGCAAATTACAGAAGAGAAGCAGAAGCAGTAACACATAAAGGATGTGATCTATTCAATAACAGGGGTGATCATGCAATAGTGGACACGGTCATTACACATTGATGACTTAATTTAGCATCTTTGCTATCACTTATCGACAGGACTTTTGACATGATATGAGGCTTAAAACTCAGATGGATGATTAAAAATTCAAATTGCTGAACTTAAAAGGCGTCAGAAAATTCCAAAAATAGCGGAGGATGTAACCATTTGTAAAGTGTGATGATTTCAATCCAACAGCCAACTCACGAGTGTTTCAGATATTGACTTGGAAACAAAATCGAGCTCCATAGCCCAACGACTGATCATTGAAAGATTATCGCCTACTGTCAAGTTACGAGTATTATTATCAAAGCAAAAATTACAGAAATTAACAAAGCAAAAAATGTTCTTAGAATAACAATGGTTGCACCCCATCATAATCAATCAGACTACAGGAGCACGCCATAGTAAATGCTGAACAAAATGACTTCACTTAAAATCGAATTCGCATAACATGACTCAAACTCATGAGCTGGTTGAAGAAATCGGAAATCAATTCCAAAAGGTATTGCTCCCAGGCAAAGCAAGATGATTTCAGAGATTTATATAGCGAAATGTATTACGTGATGATCAATGGCATCCGTTTGGCGAACAAAGATGGACTTACCTAAAACTCTGTGGATTAGATCCCTCAAAGTCTCATGGTTACTTGGATATCAACCAAAATGTTACTCCGCAGCTAGCTGCACATACGTGCGCATACTTGATAAACACATCAATTGAACTGCGAACCGTTCCTAAATTGTGGAAAATATCTCGAGTAGATCCCAAAGAAGGCTCATCCCAAAATATCTGATTTGAGGCGAATTTGTCTTTTTTTTCTCCCTATCACAGCTTCTTGAGAAGGCTGCTCTCCGTGACGATAAACCATTGATTCTCTCTTATACCAATGATGATCTGTTTGGCTTCCGACATTTCATCAACCACTACGGACATTATTAAATTACATGATGCTATCGCAACTGACCTGGATTCCAAGGATAACTATGGGACAAGTGTACTGTTCCTCGATATGAAAAAGGCATTTGATGTATTTTTCCATTCTCTTTTGTTAAAAAACGTTCATTCCCAGCTCTACTCTATGGTGGATTGATGCCTGTCGGATTTATATTATGATTATAGCCTTAATTTGCATCGACCATATATACGGCCGTCTCATAGAAATAACCACATGGAGTTCCACAAGGTTCCATAGTGGGACCGTTGCTATATATGCTCTTTGTAAATGAACTTGGTACTTCAGAGGGCTTACATTCTCCATCCATTGTTAAATATACAGACGACACAGCTTTGATGATGTCAATGCATGACGATTTATCCTCGGGCTATACGGTGTATTATTGAATGGTGCCATATGAATGACATTACTCCTTGTTTCGACAAATCGAAACACATTTTCATTGCTAAGAATACAATCGAGTCAGATGTTTCCTAGATTCCATTTCAGTTGACAATGTTGAGAAATATCTTGGAGTGTATGAGATATATAAGGGCTGTTGGACTGACGATTTCAAAGCTATAACAACGGAGGCAAGAAGAAGAATTCATGTCTTACGAATATTACGATCATCTTTCTAAAAGAGACCAAGTGTGCGATGTATATTGAGCTGCCATTCGAAGCAGCATTGAATACGCCAGCCCAGTATTTTGTGGGATCTCAGAATGTGAAATGAGAAGTATACTGCGAACACAGGACGGACGCCACAGCATGATTTGCAGAAAGTCTTGTGACTATTGCCGATTTTCACCCTGAGATCTCGTTTTGAGAAGACAACTTTCCGGCGGTGGGATTATATACATGTAGTCAGTGATTTCAGCCATCCACTACATTATCTAGTACCGAAACAGTTGCCATCTGATCGTTTATGTGTTCCATATTGTAGAGCGGTAAAGAGATGAAAGCGTTCTCAATAAAGATGATTGACATGCATAATTCCAACTTTCAGCGCTCACGATGAATCTGTAACTTTTCACTTTGTCATTTTTTCTGATTTTCATTCATAAGTATGAACTTCTTATTATCATATTATTATAACCTCAACCGTGACCAAATAGGCCTATAGAGCATTTTCTTTGTAACTGTCAGCCATAAACAAAAAAATTAAGTTGCATTTCGGATGTATTATATCCGCTTTTCTCTTTTTAACGCCTTGAATTTATAAAATCTACATCTGTATTCCAGCCAAAACAAAATGCCTACTTTTAAACATAGTTTATATAGCTCTAATACCTTTTGCAGAAAATTTCTGTTTTTCGTTGTAAAATCAAGAATATGTGCTGCAGTGAAGAATTGGTTTTATAAAAAATCAACGCATGATTTTTTGTGAAAGCACTATTTAGAAAGCCTGCATAGCTGGAAATATATGGCAAAATCCAGCAAAATTGGTCCCCCTTTTCTGTCCACTCAAAAATTCTCTTAAATTTGATTTCTTTTGTTCCTATTAGTCATCTTTGGTTCTTGTGAAATACATTATGTGTGCTAAACCACAATCTAATTACTATTAGGAGATCTGCAACCGAGTTTCTGACATAAGAGCGTCGATGTGATGACGCTGATGCGTCCATTTAATGACTGCAAGTTGATATACTGTATATCTTTATGCATGTTTTTATCTATTTATTTACATTAGTAGTCTGCTGATGGCATATACCCACAATTTGACATCTCACAGTATTCATGATGAATTTCGAAACTCTTTCGAGCTATCAAACTGATTCTACGACAATGGTTATCCTCACTGAGATTTCAACATCATGAATTGGAGTAGGCCTGGAATGGGCCTACTTGAAATAACTAGCTATAATAAAATGAATGTCAAATAGAGGGGAAAAGATTGTCTCCACTGGTCTCATCCCTTACGTAGATTTATGCTGGCATGCATGCATGTAATACGCTGTTTCATAAGTACTGAGAACTTGTATGTATGTCACCGAAATTTCACTCAATTCTTAAGAAATTTTAACCACAGGAACATGTGTGCCTTAAAAATGAAATAATTTTGAATCATAAATAAGTTGACACTGTTTCATAGCTATCCATAAAGTATCAAAATTTCCACCTGCAACGAATTGTAATTATCACCATTGGCTTATTGAAAAATAGACATTACGATCAAACTTCCCGATTAACCAAATTCAATGGCACTCTATGGCATTCTATGACACGCAATGGGAGTGCCATAGCACACCTCACCATTCAATCGAAGTCAATTGGATCCAATTGCACTGGAAGTGGGAAAATATGAGTGCCATAGAAGCTATCCAAAAGAAGCAAACGCGCAGCGACAGTTTTGACTCAGTAATCTGACTTTGTCCAATGATATTGCAACATTTGCATGTTCAGTATAATTTCAGATGCCTTTGGCATGTGCAACAGTCATTGTTAATCACATCCTTTGGTCGTGTCTCAGTGTCTCGTATTTTTATGAAAATTCGTCGTTTGCTGAATCAATCATCTTATCCGGTTTGTCTCAATCATCACACCAATGGAGTAAGTTCAAATGAAACTTCAGTTGTTCAGTATCATTTGTATAGTCCATCAGTCAAATCATCAAGTCCTCGTTGTTCCAACAATTCATTCACGCACTGTTTTATTGAATTATGCAATTATTTAGATTTTTCGAGGTAGGAATTAGAACTACTGTAATATAAGATTTATGTAGACAGTCCTATCTATTCCTCGTTCAATTGTCGTATGTGTAAAGTAGCCATTTCAACAATACGTTCAAGTGCTATGCGATGTGCGTTATCATAGCACAAAAATTATTGTAAATTTGAATATTTTAACTAGATTAAATTATTCAGGATATTAATTTGAAAATCGTAAACCTTTCTCAGCGAAGACCTACGCATAAATTTATGCTATAAGTTTTGAAGATAAGCTGTAATCACTTAAATGATGCAGCAGTTAGTTACATCGAAATTGGAACAGAATTTTTCTTACATTAGATACCGGGTGTATCCTTTGATTCCGCTTGTTTAATAGCTTTCTAACTGGCCCAAGCATATTATGTTTTAAATTTCAGTTCGGGCTAATCGGGTTCTTTCAACGAGTCTGCTGCGTCATCTGAGAAATCCACGTTTGGTGAAATCCTCGAATCGGTGTTTTAAGCCATGAAGTAAGTTATCAAGTCCTCGGTGTTCCAACAATTTATACACTACTATCTGATTGAATTATAGCCCAATTATTTTTGGTCTTTTAGTTATCACTTAGAAAACCGTTCTTTAATTTCACTTTCAAAACCTTTAATAGGTGTGCCATCAGGTTGACTCCACTGTTTCACAAGTGGTTGGAAAGATCAACTCGAGAAAATGAGAAATCGAACACAGATTTTCTTCAACCAATTAAGAGAAAATATTGAATTATTATTCTGTGTAACGTTTCGCTTTCTGCTTCTGCTGGTAAAATCATAAAAATAAAGGGAACTTTAAAATCACATTGAACGAATTGTACTAGAGTCTGATGCATGGGAGCTGCTTTCTCTTGTTCCCACAGGCCGACGAATTTCTATGTTCTTTGCTGAGGTGCATAGTTGACCATTGAATCACTTTCATAGAAGGATTGGCACTGTATGCAATTAGCAGTTGATAGACATGTGATATAGAGACAGTCACGTGAACTCACACTCTAGATCTTATTGTGCGAGCCGATTCTCCAACATATGTCGATGTGCAACCTGTACATTCAATGAGACATATACAAAACTTTAGCAATCACACTTCAGATTTGTAAGACTGTGTACAGTATACACAGCTAGCTATCATGTATACACTCCTGTTGTGACATGGGTAGTAAAATATGAGATAGAGGTTTATTAGGGAAACAGACATTCAATGAGGTGGCAAGCTACATTTGTACCATTTTCTTTTTATTTCTCTTGAATTCTCAATTCATTGCTATTTGGTAATGATGACCACAACTTTTCTCTTTCACCTCTTTCTCACTCAATATGCTCACTTGCTTCATGGCATGTCTGATAACTTTCTTTGGACAATCGCTCTTGCATTGCCGTTTGGAATTTGTGTTACATTCATGTCATTTTCCTTCAAAGCATCATTTTTTCACATTTCTTGAAGTTCACCTGAGTTCAATTTTCAATGGATTGACGAGGATATATAAAAAATGGCATTAGTGTATATATGATAGCTATCTGTAAATACTGCACACAGTCTTACAAATCTGAAGTGTGATTGCTAAAGTTTTGTATATGTCTCATTGAATGTACAGGTTGCACATCGACATATGTTGGAGAATCGGCTCGCACAATATGATTTAGAGTGTGAGTTCACGTGACTGTCCCTATATCACATGTCTATCAACTGCTAATTGCATACAGTGCCAATCCTTCTATGAAAGTGATTCAATGGTCAACTATGCACCTCAGCAAAGAACATAGAAATTCGTCGGCCTGTGGGAACAAGAGAAAGCAGCTCCCATGCATCAGACTCTAGTACAATTCGTTCAATGTGATTTTAAAGTTCCCTTTATTTTTATGATTGTATCAGCGAAGCAGAAAGCGAAACGTTACACAGAAAAATAATTTAATATTTTTTCTTAATTGGTTGAAGAAAATTTGTGTTCGATTTCTCATTTTCTCGAGCTGATTATTCAATGCTAGCGATTATAAGTAAGTGTCATTGCGCTTTATCAGGGTTGTACTACAATAGCGCTACACTTGTTTATTACATTCGTGATGCACCGTGCGCAATATTCTGCGTAATAATGTGTTATAATGCTGTTCTTCTTGAAAATTAAGTAACCTTAATAAGTGTACCACGGCACTCTAACACGAAAAATTAATACACACACACGCAAGCATAATCGTAAAAGAAAATAATTCTCTTGAAGTCGTCATTAATATTCAATTCGGTTGCCTTAAACTCATACTTCAAATTATAAGTTAGAATATTAAAGTCTAAACCAAAAATTGAATGGACTAAGATGCACTGTATAATTTCCTTTATTCTATAGATTGACGATGTTTCCCAAATACATGTGGTAATAACTTTAGATAGTCTAGGTAGCAAGGATTCCATTCCAATACTTTTCTTTAGTCACTCAGCTTTGTAGCCGCTGCACAACTTTCCCGCTTGTCTGTAACGCCTACCTTGTGTGATTCATTCATTGCGCTAGGTACATGGGCAGCATGTAACCAATACGTTGTCTGACCCCCATGTGCAAGCAATCTAAGTACAAACTCACAGGTTTCTCAAGTGATCGTCTTGAAATAGAACAGTGAAACTCATGTTTACATTATGGATTATTTCCTCGAAACTGTGCAGACTTGCCTGCCAGATTCATCAAATATAAGCTAATCATCTCAACATGCAGTCTGACCAAATGGATTTCGGGTTTTAGTCATTGTTCCATTATGCATTTCCTGTTCAAAATCCCGCTGGGCGCACAGATGTGGACGTCACTCGACAAATGTTCATCATATTTCAAGCGATTATCTTCAGCGATTATCTATTAATTTTCATCCACTGCATAATTTGCATTCTTGCTTTTGCTAATAATCCTTGCAAAGCGCAAAGAGAAATATAAAAACTGCTGATTGCGGCAAATGATTGCGGAACTTTTCTTCTCTCTTCTGCAGGCCTGTTATATCACGGAAGTTGATACCATTTATCGCTACTTGACAAGTAAATCAGTTAAATAAGTTAACTATTGGTTGTTGAAATTTTAGACGGCCGCCTTAAATAAAGGAATGTAAATTCCGACATTTAGTTGTTCTGATAGGAAATAGATCAAGCAGCGTTTGTGATAAGAAAATGACGCTTTGCATCTAAGAATTTTTGAATGATAAAAAAGATAAATATTTTATTTGAAATTCTCTCAGAAGGAAGGAAATAATTACGAGAAAGTATTCATCTTTCGAATATAGTAAATAAGCGATGCTTCCTGTATTTGTCTTTATGCATGTATGTAATTGAGTATGCGTAATCCACTAATGTATTATTGATGTACTAGCCATGATTCCCTATTCTATGTTATTCCCATACTACAACTCCCATGAAACTGAGGTTTTCAGTTTTCAATGCCGAATTTTTCGACCGACTTTTCAAAGAAACAAAGAAGAGAATCTATTCATAAGGATGATGAGTTCCTCTCTAAATAAGCATGTATGGACCAAATGTAATGACAGAAATCTAATATCACCGCCAGTACAGTATATTAATTATCTATGAAGCTTGAATCCATTGTCCATAATTTTTGAAATTATTTTTATTATGTATTAAAATTAAAATTCATATTTGAATTTTAATGCAAACATGATAATCACTCTAATAAGCTTAACCTCTTTCGTTTCATCTGATGCGGTTTTAGTAGGTGAAAACTTAGGAGCATAAATCTTGCAAATGCAATAAAAAATGCAGCAGAAGTTGGACTCCTTGTCAATGTATCCAAAACGAAGTGTAAGACAGCAGATAAACGTAACTCCACACTTCATCTGACCATCTACGGAAAAACAATCGAAGAAGTCTCAGAATTCACCTATCTTAGACACAAGCTCTCTAGCTCTCCTCCAAGAACGACAGCATGATTCCACTTCAATACAGGATTGGAGTAGGATGGGCTGCCTTCCATGAAAACAAAGCAATACTCACACCCAAGCGAATCTCTTAAGACCTCAAGTCAAAAAATTCTTACCACCTGCATCATGACTGTTTTATTGTTCGGCTTAGAATGGACTGGACCTCAGTAACTCTCAAGAATCTAACAACCTTCCAAAATTACATGATGAGACTCATGACCAACCACAGATTATCAGATCACACACGAATTGAAACTCTCATAAGAATCACCAAACTCACACCTATTACATCTACAGTGAAAAGCAAAGTACTAAAACTCGGCACTACTGCAGTTTAGTGCACCCTCTTTTACCCCTACTGCAGTTTAGTGCACCCTAAAATGCATGTGAGAACAACATGATTTAATCAACAGAATGAATGCCGTTCGTTCTTCCCTATAGTTATAAATGAGTGTCTTTGTGTCTTCGTCTTCGCACATTACACCGAGCGCGCGCTTCGGTGTAATGTGCGTAGTCATCGTTTGCGGGAGAATGCGCCGTTGTTTTAGGGTGCACTAAACTGCAGTAGGCGCGTTTCCGTCTCTTTCATAGAGGGTGCACTAAACTGCAGTAGTGCCCTAAAACTCTATGGCCACACCAAAAGAACAACTCTGGGAGTAAGCCGAATCTGCTTCGAGGGCCGGGTGAACGGGAAGAGAAGCAGAGGACGACCAACAAGAAGATGGCGTGACAATGTATACAAATGGACGGGCCTGGACATCACAGAGCTGAACTCCGCAGTGAAAGACCGAGAACTCTGGAGACGGATATCATACGTTGGTATACAATCTGCCGCAGGCGGAGACAGTAGACATTTGTAATGCACCCGAGTATAACGATCAAAAATCAGTCTCTGCAAGTCTATAGCGGGGAGTGATAGCTGTCACTCAGTGCGCTCGCTCTTTATTAAGTGCCATGTGCGCGTGGGCGCGTGGCCGATTTAGGGAAAGGCAAATTACAGAAGAGAAGCAGAAGCAGTAACACATAAAGGATGTGATCTATTCAATAACAGGGGTGATCATGCAATAGTGGACACGGTCATTACACATTGATGACTTAATTTAGCATCTTTGCTATCACTTATCGACAGGACTTTTGACATGATATGAGGCTTAAAACTCAGATGGATGATTAAAAATTCAAATTGCTGAACTTAAAAGGCGTCAGAAAATTCCAAAAATAGCGGAGGATGTAACCATTTGTAAAGTGTGATGATTTCAATCCAACAGCCAACTCACGAGTGTTTCAGATATTGACTTGGAAACAAAATCGAGCTCCATAGCCCAACGACTGATCATTGAAAGATTATCGCCTACTGTCAAGTTACGAGTATTATTATCAAAGCAAAAATTACAGAAATTAACAAAGCAAAAAATGTTCTTAGAATAACAATGGTTGCACCCCATCATAATCAATCAGACTACAGGAGCACGCCATAGTAAATGCTGAACAAAATGACTTCACTTAAAATCGAATTCGCATAACATGACTCAAACTCATGAGCTGGTTGAAGAAATCGGAAATCAATTCCAAAAGGTATTGCTCCCAGGCAAAGCAAGATGATTTCAGAGATTTATATAGCGAAATGTATTACGTGATGATCAATGGCATCCGTTTGGCGAACAAAGATGGACTTACCTAAAACTCTGTGGATTAGATCCCTCAAAGTCTCATGGTTACTTGGATATCAACCAAAATGTTACTCCGCAGCTAGCTGCACATACGTGCGCATACTTGATAAACACATCAATTGAACTGCGAACCGTTCCTAAATTGTGGAAAATATCTCGAGTAGATCCCAAAGAAGGCTCATCCCAAAATATCTGATTTGAGGCGAATTTGTCTTTTTTTTCTCCCTATCACAGCTTCTTGAGAAGGCTGCTCTCCGTGACGATAAACCATTGATTCTCTCTTATACCAATGATGATCTGTTTGGCTTCCGACATTTCATCAACCACTACGGACATTATTAAATTACATGATGCTATCGCAACTGACCTGGATTCCAAGGATAACTATGGGACAAGTGTACTGTTCCTCGATATGAAAAAGGCATTTGATGTATTTTTCCATTCTCTTTTGTTAAAAAACGTTCATTCCCAGCTCTACTCTATGGTGGATTGATGCCTGTCGGATTTATATTATGATTATAGCCTTAATTTGCATCGACCATATATACGGCCGTCTCATAGAAATAACCACATGGAGTTCCACAAGGTTCCATAGTGGGACCGTTGCTATATATGCTCTTTGTAAATGAACTTGGTACTTCAGAGGGCTTACATTCTCCATCCATTGTTAAATATACAGACGACACAGCTTTGATGATGTCAATGCATGACGATTTATCCTCGGGCTATACGGTGTATTATTGAATGGTGCCATATGAATGACATTACTCCTTGTTTCGACAAATCGAAACACATTTTCATTGCTAAGAATACAATCGAGTCAGATGTTTCCTAGATTCCATTTCAGTTGACAATGTTGAGAAATATCTTGGAGTGTATGAGATATATAAGGGCTGTTGGACTGACGATTTCAAAGCTATAACAACGGAGGCAAGAAGAAGAATTCATGTCTTACGAATATTACGATCATCTTTCTAAAAGAGACCAAGTGTGCGATGTATATTGAGCTGCCATTCGAAGCAGCATTGAATACGCCAGCCCAGTATTTTGTGGGATCTCAGAATGTGAAATGAGAAGTATACTGCGAACACAGGACGGACGCCACAGCATGATTTGCAGAAAGTCTTGTGACTATTGCCGATTTTCACCCTGAGATCTCGTTTTGAGAAGACAACTTTCCGGCGGTGGGATTATATACATGTAGTCAGTGATTTCAGCCATCCACTACATTATCTAGTACCGAAACAGTTGCCATCTGATCGTTTATGTGTTCCATATTGTAGAGCGGTAAAGAGATGAAAGCGTTCTCAATAAAGATGATTGACATGCATAATTCCAACTTTCAGCGCTCACGATGAATCTGTAACTTTTCACTTTGTCATTTTTTCTGATTTTCATTCATAAGTATGAACTTCTTATTATCATATTATTATAACCTCAACCGTGACCAAATAGGCCTATAGAGCATTTTCTTTGTAACTGTCAGCCATAAACAAAAAAATTAAGTTGCATTTCGGATGTATTATATCCGCTTTTCTCTTTTTAACGCCTTGAATTTATAAAATCTACATCTGTATTCCAGCCAAAACAAAATGCCTACTTTTAAACATAGTTTATATAGCTCTAATACCTTTTGCAGAAAATTTCTGTTTTTCGTTGTAAAATCAAGAATATGTGCTGCAGTGAAGAATTGGTTTTATAAAAAATCAACGCATGATTTTTTGTGAAAGCACTATTTAGAAAGCCTGCATAGCTGGAAATATATGGCAAAATCCAGCAAAATTGGTCCCCCTTTTCTGTCCACTCAAAAATTCTCTTAAATTTGATTTCTTTTGTTCCTATTAGTCATCTTTGGTTCTTGTGAAATACATTATGTGTGCTAAACCACAATCTAATTACTATTAGGAGATCTGCAACCGAGTTTCTGACATAAGAGCGTCGATGTGATGACGCTGATGCGTCCATTTAATGACTGCAAGTTGATATACTGTATATCTTTATGCATGTTTTTATCTATTTATTTACATTAGTAGTCTGCTGATGGCATATACCCACAATTTGACATCTCACAGTATTCATGATGAATTTCGAAACTCTTTCGAGCTATCAAACTGATTCTACGACAATGGTTATCCTCACTGAGATTTCAACATCATGAATTGGAGTAGGCCTGGAATGGGCCTACTTGAAATAACTAGCTATAATAAAATGAATGTCAAATAGAGGGGAAAAGATTGTCTCCACTGGTCTCATCCCTTACGTAGATTTATGCTGGCATGCATGCATGTAATACGCTGTTTCATAAGTACTGAGAACTTGTATGTATGTCACCGAAATTTCACTCAATTCTTAAGAAATTTTAACCACAGGAACATGTGTGCCTTAAAAATGAAATAATTTTGAATCATAAATAAGTTGACACTGTTTCATAGCTATCCATAAAGTATCAAAATTTCCACCTGCAACGAATTGTAATTATCACCATTGGCTTATTGAAAAATAGATATTACGATCAAACTTCCCGATTAACCAAATTCAATGGCACTCTATGGCATTCTATGACACGCAATGGGAGTGCCATAGCACACCTCACCATTCAATCGAAGTCAATTGGATCCAATTGCACTGGAAGTGGGAAAATATGAGTGCCATAGAAGCTATCCAAAAGAAGCAAACGCGCAGCGACAGTTTTGACTCAGTAATCTGACTTTGTCCAATGATATTGCAACATTTGCATGTTCAGTATAATTTCAGATGCCTTTGGCATGTGCAACAGTCATTGTTAATCACATCCTTTGGTCGTGTCTCAGTGTCTCGTATTTTTATGAAAATTCGTCGTTTGCTGAATCAATCATCTTATCCGGTTTGTCTCAATCATCACACCAATGGAGTAAGTTCAAATGAAACTTCAGTTGTTCAGTATCATTTGTATAGTCCATCAGTCAAATCATCAAGTCCTCGTTGTTCCAACAATTCATTCACGCACTGTTTTATTGAATTATGCAATTATTTAGATTTTTCGAGGTAGGAATTAGAACTACTGTAATATAAGATTTATGTAGACAGTCCTATCTATTCCTCGTTCAATTGTCGTATGTGTAAAGTAGCCATTTCAACAATACGTTCAAGTGCTATGCGATGTGCGTTATCATAGCACAAAAATTATTGTAAATTTGAATATTTTAACTAGATTAAATTATTCAGGATATTAATTTGAAAATCGTAAACCTTTCTCAGCGAAGACCTACGCATAAATTTATGCTATAAGTTTTGAAGATAAGCTGTAATCACTTAAATGATGCAGCAGTTAGTTACATCGAAATTGGAACAGAATTTTTCTTACATTAGATACCGGGTGTATCCTTTGATTCCGCTTGTTTAATAGCTTTCTAACTGGCCCAAGCATATTATGTTTTAAATTTCAGTTCGGGCTAATCGGGTTCTTTCAACGAGTCTGCTGCGTCATCTGAGAAATCCACGTTTGGTGAAATCCTCGAATCGGTGTTTTAAGCCATGAAGTAAGTTATCAAGTCCTCGGTGTTCCAACAATTTATACACTACTATCTGATTGAATTATAGCCCAATTATTTTTGGTCTTTTAGTTATCACTTAGAAAACCGTTCTTTAATTTCACTTTCAAAACCTTTAATAGGTGTGCCATCAGGTTGACTCCACTGTTTCACAAGTGGTTGGAAAGATCAACTCGAGAAAATGAGAAATCGAACACAGATTTTCTTCAACCAATTAAGAGAAAATATTGAATTATTATTCTGTGTAACGTTTCGCTTTCTGCTTCTGCTGGTAAAATCATAAAAATAAAGGGAACTTTAAAATCACATTGAACGAATTGTACTAGAGTCTGATGCATGGGAGCTGCTTTCTCTTGTTCCCACAGGCCGACGAATTTCTATGTTCTTTGCTGAGGTGCATAGTTGACCATTGAATCACTTTCATAGAAGGATTGGCACTGTATGCAATTAGCAGTTGATAGACATGTGATATAGAGACAGTCACGTGAACTCACACTCTAGATCTTATTGTGCGAGCCGATTCTCCAACATATGTCGATGTGCAACCTGTACATTCAATGAGACATATACAAAACTTTAGCAATCACACTTCAGATTTGTAAGACTGTGTACAGTATACACAGCTAGCTATCATGTATACACTCCTGTTGTGACATGGGTAGTAAAATATGAGATAGAGGTTTATTAGGGAAACAGACATTCAATGAGGTGGCAAGCTACATTTGTACCATTTTCTTTTTATTTCTCTTGAATTCTCAATTCATTGCTATTTGGTAATGATGACCACAACTTTTCTCTTTCACCTCTTTCTCACTCAATATGCTCACTTGCTTCATGGCATGTCTGATAACTTTCTTTGGACAATCGCTCTTGCATTGCCGTTTGGAATTTGTGTTACATTCATGTCATTTTCCTTCAAAGCATCATTTTTTCACATTTCTTGAAGTTCACCTGAGTTCAATTTTCAATGGATTGACGAGGATATATAAAAAATGGCATTAGTGTATATATGATAGCTATCTGTAAATACTGCACACAGTCTTACAAATCTGAAGTGTGATTGCTAAAGTTTTGTATATGTCTCATTGAATGTACAGGTTGCACATCGACATATGTTGGAGAATCGGCTCGCACAATATGATTTAGAGTGTGAGTTCACGTGACTGTCCCTATATCACATGTCTATCAACTGCTAATTGCATACAGTGCCAATCCTTCTATGAAAGTGATTCAATGGTCAACTATGCACCTCAGCAAAGAACATAGAAATTCGTCGGCCTGTGGGAACAAGAGAAAGCAGCTCCCATGCATCAGACTCTAGTACAATTCGTTCAATGTGATTTTAAAGTTCCCTTTATTTTTATGATTGTATCAGCGAAGCAGAAAGCGAAACGTTACACAGAAAAATAATTTAATATTTTTTCTTAATTGGTTGAAGAAAATTTGTGTTCGATTTCTCATTTTCTCGAGCTGATTATTCAATGCTAGCGATTATAAGTAAGTGTCATTGCGCTTTATCAGGGTTGTACTACAATAGCGCTACACTTGTTTATTACATTCGTGATGCACCGTGCGCAATATTCTGCGTAATAATGTGTTATAATGCTGTTCTTCTTGAAAATTAAGTAACCTTAATAAGTGTACCACGGCACTCTAACACGAAAAATTAATACACACACACGCAAGCATAATCGTAAAAGAAAATAATTCTCTTGAAGTCGTCATTAATATTCAATTCGGTTGCCTTAAACTCATACTTCAAATTATAAGTTAGAATATTAAAGTCTAAACCAAAAATTGAATGACTAAGATGCACTGTATAATTTCCTTTATTCTATAGATTGACGATGTTTCCCAAATACATGTGGTAATAACTTTAGATAGTCTAGGTAGCAAGGATTCCATTCCAATACTTTTCTTTAGTCACTCAGCTTTGTAGCCGCTGCACAACTTTCCCGCTTGTCTGTAACGCCTACCTTGTGTGATTCATTCATTGCGCTAGGTACATGGGCAGCATGTAACCAATACGTTGTCTGACCCCCATGTGCAAGCAATCTAAGTACAAACTCACAGGTTTCTCAAGTGATCGTCTTGAAATAGAACAGTGAAACTCATGTTTACATTATGGATTATTTCCTCGAAACTGTGCAGACTTGCCTGCCAGATTCATCAAATATAAGCTAATCATCTCAACATGCAGTCTGACCAAATGGATTTCGGGTTTTAGTCATTGTTCCATTATGCATTTCCTGTTCAAAATCCCGCTGGGCGCACAGATGTGGACGTCACTCGACAAATGTTCATCATATTTCAAGCGATTATCTTCAGCGATTATCTATTAATTTTCATCCACTGCATAATTTGCATTCTTGCTTTTGCTAATAATCCTTGCAAAGCGCAAAGAGAAATATAAAAACTGCTGATTGCGGCAAATGATTGCGGAACTTTTCTTCTCTCTTCTGCAGGCCTGTTATATCACGGAAGTTGATACCATTTATCGCTACTTGACAAGTAAATCAGTTAAATAAGTTAACTATTGGTTGTTGAAATTTTAGACGGCCGCCTTAAATAAAGGAATGTAAATTCCGACATTTAGTTGTTCTGATAGGAAATAGATCAAGCAGCGTTTGTGATAAGAAAATGACGCTTTGCATCTAAGAATTTTTGAATGATAAAAAAGATAAATATTTTATTTGAAATTCTCTCAGAAGGAAGGAAATAATTACGAGAAAGTATTCATCTTTCGAATATAGTAAATAAGCGATGCTTCCTGTATTTGTCTTTATGCATGTATGTAATTGAGTATGCGTAATCCACTAATGTATTATTGATGTACTAGCCATGATTCCCTATTCTATGTTATTCCCATACTACAACTCCCATGAAACTGAGGTTTTCAGTTTTCAATGCCGAATTTTTCGACCGACTTTTCAAAGAAACAAAGAAGAGAATCTATTCATAAGGATGATGAGTTCCTCTCTAAATAAGCATGTATGGACCAAATGTAATGACAGAAATCTAATATCACCGCCAGTACAGTATATTAATTATCTATGAAGCTTGAATCCATTGTCCATAATTTTTGAAATTATTTTTATTATGTATTAAAATTAAAATTCATATTTGAATTTTAATGCAAACATGATAATCACTCTAATAAGCTTAACCTCTTTCGTTTCATCTCATGCGGTTTTAGTAGGTGAAAACTTAGGAGCATAAATCTTATCAATAATAGCAGTGCTTTTAATTCTAAAATTCTACCAGCATCGCAAGATGCTTGCAAAAAGTTAGAAAAGACAATAACTTTACATACTTACACCTTGAATACGCGCATACATGCATGCATGGAAACCAATATAATGTTTCACAAAGTTTCATTTTACTTGCTTATTGTCAGTGGCATGGGGACCCATTATAACATGAGATGACGTTGTGCATTTCAAGCTTCTCACTCAGTATGCGCCTGATGGTGGTTTTCGGGATGGATGTTTCTTCCTCGATATCTCGTGTAGTCAAGGAAGATTTCTTATTGACAATCTCGCAAACGCTCGGTAGTTATTGACCCCCAGAAGCATAGCCTTCACTTGTTTCTGCCAAAATCGTGCGGGCAACGGTGGAGTAACCGGGACAGTCATGCGGCCGACCTTCAAGGAGTGCTTCCTGAGTTTCTCGAGCTGATCTTATTTTCTCCATTCAGTAGAACAGTACCATGATGTAGAAACGAAAACGCACTTTTTTTCGTTGTGAAACGTATACTCCAGGATGAGCAACGTAAGTTCAAAATTCAATCATTAATTAAGTTGTTAGGCAATGTTTCTTGCTCTTGTCATCACCAGATACCACTGATTTAAATTTCCTGTGAAATTGTATTAGAATTATTGAACTGCGGACAAGCTTTCAATGCATGGGATCTTAATTGCTGGTGATAATTATAATTCGTTGCAGGTGGAAATTTTGATACTTTATGGATAGCTATGAAATAGTGTTAACACATCAATGATTCAAAATTTTTTCGTTCTTAAGGAGCACATGAACTAGAATTTCTGTGGCTAAAATTTCTAGAGAGTTGAATGAAATTTCTCTGAGATATATTATGCTTTATAATGAATTTATGGAACATGTTCAACTAATTTTATTGACATATCGAGTCTTGGAAATTATGGAAGTTGTCGTACCGGCAGACTACATGAGATTCTTTCGACAGCTATATTTTTTGAAGTTCAAGTTTTCAAGTTATAGATTTATGCAAGTTATAGTTTAGGATGAGTATGGATAGGTGGGATCCACAAGGCCACGTCGACTTCAAATTGCCACCATCTCATCATGTGGTTTAAGCATAAATTAATTAAGAATGAAAATGAGCTTTGGGTAATTAGTTTACAGAATTTATTTAGGGTTGGTTTAGAAGACATTTTTGGTTGCTTTATGGTTGGATCTTAGGTTTTGTTCAGAATTTATCTCAGTAGCTTATCTCGTGGATATTTTTTTGAGCGGTTGTTTTATAAGGCGGAGTTGTAATATGCTTACGCAGCATATAAAACTCATCAAAGCTCTGCCGACAAAATAGTTAACATTTTTTTAGTATAGTTAACATTTTTTTAGTAACGTGAAAAATTATAGAATCAATAAAGACTTGATTTTAAGTGTGCCTGATGAGACATCTGCTTCCTTGAAAGGTCGAGGCCTCTCCAAAAACAGATGCGGAAAGTATGTACATGTAGGCTTAACAGACACACAAAAGAAATAAATAATTACAAATACTATTCATCAGAAAAATATCACATAATGTACTATGCGCAAGCTTGAGCTCATTTTCATGCTTCATATTGCCATTCAAGATAGGCCTACTAACCTACTGTACTACTTTGCGATCACATCATCATGATCATCATATAGGCACGCCTAATAGGCACCATAGCAATTGCATCTAATCCAATGTATCAAAACAGAATGCAATAGATATATTTCAATTCTCAATCAAAACATAAGAAAAAATCCGCTACAAGAGATGCATGAGCTAATAAATACAAATCATACCAAGAATAGTCTACATTGTAGGCCTAGTAAATGACCGAAAAATTACAAAATGCAGCTCAAGTGATTGACAAGATCTATATCAATTAAGTGCAGCATGAAAAAGATATTCACAGGGTATTTTAATTATTATAACTTTTGTTGCGTTCTTTATTAAATTTCAATGGAGATTTGATAAAAGTAGCTGTATCTAGGTCTAGGCCTACTTGCATGCTTGAAGAGATTTCTATGGTCTAGACTTGATACAGGCTATGTGAGACGTTTTAAAGAATATCGACTTTTATATAAATAGTTGAATGTATTGTATTAAATAAATTAGGTAGCCTACCTTAAAAGTCGAATGCCACAATATAAGATACTCGCATAGTTTAGTACTCAATTGCCATGACAGTTTCTGATCTCTCCTGTGCTTTCGGTTATACTCAACTCGTGATACCATTCTCAGACTCTGATACCTCATTTAGATCATCTGTAAAAAATCTTCAGAATCGGTACCGGAGTTTGTGATCAATAATCCGATTCCTTCTTTTGTCACTTTCTCCTTTGAAAGAAGCCACTCGTTGATTCAAAGATAAAAAGAGGTAAAGCTTGAATATTGCACAGGAACTGTTTGCAAGGTGTAGATGTAGAAACGGGGCAATCGGTGCCTTACTTTTCCCATCGCTACACTTCTAAGACATTTGCGTTGCTGGTACACCAAGTATCTTCCACGGATATCATGTCGAGCAGTGTAGATTAAATCGTGACTTAAATTTCCATCATTACATCGACGCTGAGAATCATAATATCAACGGCGTTGATATGATGACACTTTGTGGTATTTTTGAAGCATAGACTACAGTTAAAAGATCAAATGAAAAATCCAATTATGCCATTATGAAAGTCTTAGGGCAGACTATTTATCATGAAAATATTAGATCCATTGAGCATTTCTTCTGGTTAGGAGATCACAATAAGTAGCCGTCGATGTGATAACGAATTGTGGTCACCATTTTAGAGAAAATGTTGCGAAAATGATACAATTTCAATGAACATTAGTTAAGCGACTTTTGAGAATCAATTAAGACCAGTTAAGCATTCTACAAGTAAAGTTTCGTCTGAATTGATGTAGCCAATCCAAATTTGGAGGCGTCGATGTGATGACAAAAACGTCGTCGATGTGTTAAAGGGAAAAGTTGTGGACAGCTACAGTAGTAAGTAAAACTCCACCACTGGACCGCGCAAGATGGCTGCCGTCGCTGACGTCCCCCCCCCTCCTGTCAGTCGAGTCGGTCGTGGTGAGCCGCCGTGTTGCTTCGAGTCTGACGTCCCCCCCCTCTGGCCGGCCGACGTAGCGCGAGGTGGTGTGTGCTGCGCTCTCCAGGTTGGCGTGGTGTGCCGGCCAGGTTGGGAGGGTGGAATGTCGTAGCTCACCTTAAAAAATCCTAAGTGTCAGAGTGACTTTGTATGGACAAAATTTTGAAAATTTTCCAAAGTGTGGCATTTCGACCTGGGACCGTCACCAAAACATTTTTCATCAAATTACTCCAAACGAGGGGGGAGAGGGGGTCAGTGAAATTTGATGAAAAATGTTTTGGTAAAGGTCCCAGGTCGAAATTCGGACGTTTTAAAATTTTCAAAATTTTCACCACACTGGAGCTCCCACACTTAGGAATTTTTTCACTTGTGGCATGTTACATGGACATGTGCTGACGCACCGACTTCCGTGGTCATACGAGAATGGTTCAGGTGTCATATGATAGAGAATGACAAGACGAACCGTTTGCAACAAACCGCATGTCGCTACAATGAATACTTTCGAAGATAGAGCCATTTTAAGTTTTCTTCCGAGCATATATAAACCCCCGACAACGTAAGTCTCATCACTTCATCGAAAGACGAGGTAAGCGACGGTCGTCGCTCTGAGCTCCCGATATCGGGTGTTTCAAAGGACTCTATCTTTTGAAGTAGGCAAGCTATCTTCTTACTTCAAAGTTTGTGTGATAGAGTTTGATAGTGTCTTTACTACTGATAAATTTTTTAAAAGTAGTATGAGTAGCAAAATGCGGAATTTTTTAAAAATTCTTAATTTTCAGTTTTTTCAAAGTTTTAACATGTAGACTAAGGTTTTCAAGTATGCTGAGTTCAAATCTGCTATCAGATTTGAAATTTAACTAAGTCTAAGGCAGCTTTAAGGGGTTAGATCCCAGCTACTGATCACTACCTTTGACTCGGCGTTGCTGTTACCACTTCGGGGCAGTGACAATGATGTCTTCAGCTGTAAAGAGCGGGTATCGGGGAAGATCTCTCACTTCCCTAGTGATCAGTACAAGGCCTTCGGGCTGCCGACGGGATCGAGTGCCACTCACTACACTCAAATCTATCATTCATCACTAAGTGTAATGCTTTAGGAATATGACTGTACTACATGATTCCAAACTTATACAAATTTCATTATCTTACAGTTAACAAGAAATCTCAGGCATGGCAAATGACAAGAACCGTAAATTTCATGTCAAAATGTGTACATGTGGGCGAATAAATCGCAGTGCGGACGTCAAAGCGCATGTGAAGAAGGCGGGCACTGACTACATGATTATCCTGAATAAGGTTGCGTGTGTAAAGTGTAGAGTGTTGAAGGGTGATGAGGATAAGGCGCGATTTTACAGAGTGCATGCAGATTGCAGTGGAGGTTTGGTGAATGACCTGAGATTCACGCAGTTGATTGTTGAAGAGAGGGAGCGAATAATGCGATAGAGCGAGACGGCAAGGTGGAGAATGTTGTTGAGAATGTTGTTGTGAATGATGAGTTGGCGAAAGCAGTCGCTTCGTTGGAGGCTGAGATTGAGCGAAAGAGAGTGCTTGAGAGTGATGATGAGGATGATGTGGATTTAGATAGGGAGCGTGTGAGGAAGTTGAGCTCTTCTTCCTCGGAGGTCTCCAACATAGTTGTTGAGGACCCCCCGCAGAGCTCATCTTCCCCAAAAGTGAAGAGTGGTGGGATTCGTGTGCAGTCGGCGAGGTGGTTGAAGGATGAAGAGAAGAAGCATGTGTCGCAGCAGATGGCGCATGATTTGTTGATAAATAAGTATGAGAGTTTGAAGAAGGTGAAGGATGAAGTCGTGAATGAGTTAGATACGTTGAAAAAGAAGGAACTGAAGTCGAAGGAGATAGCGGATGAGAATATTCGAATGAGGCGCAGTGTGACTGATTTGAAGAATAAGACGCGAGAGTTGGAAGAGAAGAATGATGACTGTGAGAAGAGTGCGAGTGCTGCAGAGAGAAGAATGAGAGATGCAGAAGCGAAGTTTGAGGAGATGATGAAGGAGATGAGTGTGTTGAGAGCGAGGAATATTGAGTTGGAGAGGAATGTGGCTCGGCGGGGTGATGAGAGACAGGCGTTTGAGAAGTTGGAGCGCATGAGGGATGAGTGGAATCGTGTGAATGAGGATAGGTTGTTTAAGTTTCACATCCCTATTCGGGATAATCATTTGGACGGTGAAGTCCTCGTCAACCGTAGTCTCGACGAGTCAATCATTTGCTACAATGGCCATCCGACCAAGAAATGACTGCATGCCACACTGAGAATGCCCGGCCATCTCCATAAATTTTCTGTTAGGAAGCGTGCGAGACTACCCAAGGATGGCTAACTTGGTAAGTGAAAAGCAAATAAGATAGTATATCCTATTCTAATACATATCATTTTCATTGCAGATCTTTTACCCGCCTTCACCACCCCATCACGTTACTCCCGAGAACGAACCATCGGCTCTCTTAAGGGCCACCTAGGGGCAAGACATGATAGAACCTCCACGCGGTTTGCCCTGGGCAGTCTTCGGACTGGCGAATACTATCATTAAGTTGAATCTGCTATCAGTCTTCAACTTTCTAATACTTTCGAAGATAGAGCCATTTTAAGTTTTCTTCCGAGCATATATAAACCCCCGACAACGTAAGTCTCATCACTTCATCGAAAGACGAGGTAAGCGACGGTCGTCGCTCTGAGCTCCCGATATCGGGTGTTTCAAAGGACTCTATATTTTGAAGTAGGCAAGCTATCTTCTTACTTCAAAGTTTGTGTGATAGAGTTTGATAGTGTCTTTACTACTGATAAATTTTTTAAAAGTAGTATGAGTAGCAAAATGCGGAATTTTTTAAAAATTCTTAATTTTCAGTTTTTTCAAAGTTTTAACATGTAGACTAAGGTTTTCAAGTATGCTGAGTTCAAATCTGCTATCAGATTTGAAATTTAACTAAGTCTAAGGCAGCTTTAAGGGGTTAGATCCCAGCTACTGATCACTACCTTTGACTCGGCGTTGCTGTTACCACTTCGGGGCAGTGACAATGATGTCTTCAGCTGTAAAGAGCGGGTATCGGGGAAGATCTCTCACTTCCCTAGTGATCAGTACAAGGCCTTCGGCTGTCGACGGGATCGAGTGCCACTCACTACACTCAAATCTATCATTCCTCACTAAGTGTAATGCTTTAGGAATATGACTGTACTACATGATTCCAAACTTATACAAATTTCATTATCTTACAGTTAACAAGAAATCTCAGGCATGGCAAATGACAAGAACCGTAAATTTCATGTCAAAATGTGTACATGTGGGCGAATAAATCGCAGTGCGGACGTCAAAGCGCATGTGAAGAAGGCGGGCACTGACCATATGATTATCCTGAATAAGGTTGCGTGTGTAAAGTGTAGAGTGTTGAAGGGTGATGAGGATGAGGCGCGATTTTACAGAGTGCATGCAGATTGCAGTGGAGGTTTGGTGAATGACCTGAGATTCACGCAGTTGATTGTTGAAGAGAGGGAGCGAATAATGCGATAGAGCGAGACGGCAAGGTGGAGAATGTTGTTGAGAATGTTGTTGTGAATGATGAGTTGGCGAAAGCAGTCGCTTCGTTGGAGGCTGAGATTGAGCGAAAGAGAGTGCTTGAGAGTGATGATGAGGATGATGTGGATTTAGATAGGGAGCGTGTGAGGAAGTTGAGCTCTTCTTCCTCGGAGGTCTCCAACATAGTTGTTGAGGACCCCCCGCAGAGCTCATCTTCCCCAAAAGTGAAGAGTGGTGGGATTCGTGTGCAGTCGGCGAGGTGGTTGAAGGATGAAGAGAAGAAGCATGTGTCGCAGCAGATGGCGCATGATTTGTTGATAAATAAGTATGAGAGTTTGAAGAAGGTAAAGGATGAAGTCGTGAATGAGTTAGATACGTTGAAAAAGAAGGAACTGAAGTCGAAGGAGGTAGCGGATGAGAATATTCGAATGAGGCGCAGTGTGACTGATTTGAAGAATAAGACGCGAGAGTTGGAAGAGAAGAATGATGACTGTGAGAAGAGTGCGAGTGCTGCAGAGAGAAGAATGAGAGATGCAGAAGCGAAGTTTGAGGAGATGATGAAGGAGATGAGTGTGTTGAGAGCGAGGAATATTGAGTTGGAGAGGAATGTGGCTCGGCGGGGTGATGAGAGACAGGCGTTTGAGAAGTTGGAGCGCATGAGGGATGAGTGGAATCGTGTGAATGAGGATAGGTTGTTTAAGTTTCACATCCCTATTCGGGATAATCATTTGGACGGTGAAGTCCTCGTCAACCGTAGTCTCGACGAGTCAATCATTTGCTACAATGGCCATCCGACCAAGAAATGACTGCATGCCACACTGAGAATGCCCGGCCATCTCCATAAATTTTCTGTTAGGAAGCGTGCGAGACTACCCAAGGATGGCTAACTTGGTAAGTGAAAAGCAAATAAGATAGTATATCCTATTCTAATACATATCATTTTCATTGCAGATCTTTTACCCGCCTTCACCACCCCATCACGTTACTCCCGAGAACGAACCATCGGCTCTCTTAAGGGCCACCTAGGGGCAAGACATGATAGAACCTCCACGCGGTTTGCCCTGGGCAGTCTTCGGACTGGCGAATACTATCATTAAGTTGAATCTGCTATCAGTCTTCAACTTTCTAATACTTTCGAAGATAGAGCCATTTTAAGTTTTCTTCCGAGCATATATAAACCCCCGACAACGTAAGTCTCATCACTTCATCGAAAGACGAGGTAAGCGACGGTCGTCGCTCTGAGCTCCCGATATCGGGTGTTTCAAAGGACTCTATCTTTTGAAGTAGGCAAGCTATCTTCTTACTTCAAAGTTTGTGTGATAGAGTTTGATAGTGTCTTTACTACTGATAAATTTTTTAAAAGTAGTATGAGTAGCAAAATGCGGAATTTTTTAAAAATTCTTAATTTTCAGTTTTTTCAAAGTTTTAACATGTAGACTAAGGTTTTCAAGTATGCTGAGTTCAAATCTGCTATCAGATTTGAAATTTAACTAAGTCTAAGGCAGCTTTAAGGGGTTAGATCCCAGCTACTGATCACTACCTTTGACTCGGCGTTGCTGTTACCACTTCGGGGCAGTGACAATGATGTCTTCAGCTGTAAAGAGCGGGTATCGGGGAAGATCTCTCACTTCCCTAGTGATCAGTACAAGGCCTTCGGGCTGCCGACGGGATCGAGTGCCACTCACTACACTCAAATCTATCATTCCTCACTAAGTGTAATGCTTTAGGAATATGACTGTACTACATGATTCCAAACTTATACAAATTTCATTATCTTACAGTTAACAAGAAATCTCAGGCATGGCAAATGACAAGAACCGTAAATTTCATGTCAAAATGTGTACATGTGGGCGAATAAATCGCAGTGCGGACGTCAAAGCGCATGTGAAGAAGGCGAGCACTGACCACATGATTATCCTGAATAAGGTTGCGTGTGTAAAGTGTAGAGTGTTGAAGGGTGATGAGGATAAGGCGCGATTTTACAGAGTGCATGCAGATTGCAGTGGAGGTTTGGTGAATGACCTGAGATTCACGCAGTTGATTGTTGAAGAGAGGGAGCGAATAATGGCGATAGAGCGAGACGGCAAGGTGGAGAATGTTGTTGAGAATGTTGTTGTGAATGATGAGTTGGCGAAAGCAGTCGCTTCGTTGGAGGCTGACATTGAGCGAAAGAGAGTGCTTGAGAGTGATGATGAGGATGATGTGGATTTAGATAGGGAGCGTGTGAGGAAGTTGAGCTCTTCTTCCTCGGAGGTCTCCAACATAGTTGTTGAGGACCCCCCGCAGAGCTCATCTTCCCCAAAAGTGAAGAGTGGTGGGATTCGTGTGCAGTCGGCGAGGTGGTTGAAGGATGAAGAGAAGAAGCATGTGTCGCAGCAGATGGTGCATGATTTGTTGATAAATAAGTATGAGAGTTTGAAGAAGGTGAAGGATGAAGTCGTGAATGAGTTAGATACGTTGAAAAAGAAGGAACTGAAGTCGAAGGAGGTAGCGGATGAGAATATTCGAATGAGGCGCAGTGTGACTGATTTGAAGAATAAGACGCGAGAGTTGGAAGAGAAGAATGATGACTGTGAGAAGAGTGCGAGTGCTGCAGAGAGAAGAATGAGAGATGCAGAAGCGAAGTTTGAGGAGATGATGAAGGAGATGAGTGTGTTGAGAGCGAGGAATATTGAGTTGGAGAGGAATGTGGCTCGGCGGGGTGATGAGAGACAGGCGTTTGAGAAGTTGGAGCGCATGAGGGATGAGTGGAATCGTGTGAATGAGGATAGGTTGTTTAAGTTTCACATCCCTATTCGGGATAATCATTTGGACGGTGAAGTCCTCGTCAACCGTAGTCTCGACGAGTCAATCATTTGCTACAATGGCCATCCGACCAAGAAATGACTGCATGCCACACTGAGAATGCCCGGCCATCTCCATAAATTTTCTGTTAGGAAGCGTGCGAGACTACCCAAGGATGGCTAACTTGGTAAGTGAAAAGCAAATAAGATAGTATATCCTATTCTAATACATATCATTTTCATTGCAGATCTTTTACCCGCCTTCACCACCCCATCACGTTACTCCCGAGAACGAACCATCGGCTCTCTTAAGGGCCACCTAGGGGCAAGACATGATAGAACCTCCACGCGGTTTGCCCTGGGCAGTCTTCGGACTGGCGAATACTATCATTAAGTTGAATCTGCTATCAGTCTTCAACTTTCTAATACTTTCGAAGATAGAGCCATTTTAAGTTTTCTTCCGAGCATATATAAACCCCCGACAACGTAAGTCTCATCACTTCATCGAAAGACGAGGTAAGCGACGGTCGTCGCTCTGAGCTCCCGATATCGGGTGTTTCAAAGGACTCTATCTTTTGAAGTAGGCAAGCTATCTTCTTACTTCAAAGTTTGTGTGATAGAGTTTGATAGTGTCTTTACTACTGATAAATTTTTTAAAAGTAGTATGAGTAGCAAAATGCGGAATTTTTTAAAAATTCTTAATTTTCAGTTTTTTCAAAGTTTTAACATGTAGACTAAGGTTTTCAAGTATGCTGAGTTCAAATCTGCTATCAGATTTGAAATTTAACTAAGTCTAAGGCAGCTTTAAGGGGTTAGATCCCAGCTACTGATCACTACCTTTGACTCGGCGTTGCTGTTACCACTTCGGGGCAGTGACAATGATGTCTTCAGCTGTAAAGAGCGGGTATCGGGGAAGATCTCTCACTTCCCTAGTGATCAGTACAAGGCCTTCGGGCTGCCGACGGGATCGAGTGCCACTCACTACACTCAAATCTATCATTCCTCACTAAGTGTAATGCTTTAGGAATATGACTGTACTACATGATTCCAAACTTATACAAATTTCATTATCTTACAGTTAACAAGAAATCTCAGGCATGGCAAATGACAAGAACCGTAAATTTCATGTCAAAATGTGTACATGTGGGCGAATAAATCGCAGTGCGGACGTCAAAGCGCATGTGAAGAAGGCGAGCACTGACCACATGATTATCCTGAATAAGGTTGCGTGTGTAAAGTGTAGAGTGTTGAAGGGTGATGAGGATAAGGCGCGATTTTACAGAGTGCATGCAGATTGCAGTGGAGGTTTGGTGAATGACCTGAGATTCACGCAGTTGATTGTTGAAGAGAGGGAGCGAATAATGGCGATAGAGCGAGACGGCAAGGTGGAGAATGTTGTTGAGAATGTTGTTGTGAATGATGAGTTGGCGAAAGCAGTCGCTTCGTTGGAGGCTGACATTGAGCGAAAGAGAGTGCTTGAGAGTGATGATGAGGATGATGTGGATTTAGATAGGGAGCGTGTGAGGAAGTTGAGCTCTTCTTCCTCGGAGGTCTCCAACATAGTTGTTGAGGACCCCCCGCAGAGCTCATCTTCCCCAAAAGTGAAGAGTGGTGGGATTCGTGTGCAGTCGGCGAGGTGGTTGAAGGATGAAGAGAAGAAGCATGTGTCGCAGCAGATGGTGCATGATTTGTTGATAAATAAGTATGAGAGTTTGAAGAAGGTGAAGGATGAAGTCGTGAATGAGTTAGATACGTTGAAAAAGAAGGAACTGAAGTCGAAGGAGGTAGCGATGAGAATATTCGAATGAGGCGCAGTGTGACTGATTTGAAGAATAAGACGCGAGAGTTGGAAGAGAAGAATGATGACTGTGAGAAGAGTGCGAGTGCTGCAGAGAGAAGAATGAGAGATGCAGAAGCGAAGTTTGAGGAGATGATGAAGGAGATGAGTGTGTTGAGAGCGAGGAATATTGAGTTGGAGAGGAATGTGGCTCGGCGGGGTGATGAGAGACAGGCGTTTGAGAAGTTGGAGCGCATGAGGGATGAGTGGAATCGTGTGAATGAGGATAGGTTGTTTAAGTTTCACATCCCTATTCGGGATAATCATTTGGACGGTGAAGTCCTCGTCAACCGTAGTCTCGACGAGTCAATCATTTGCTACAATGGCCATCCGACCAAGAAATGACTGCATGCCACACTGAGAATGCCCGGCCATCTCCATAAATTTTCTGTTAGGAAGCGTGCGAGACTACCCAAGGATGGCTAACTTGGTAAGTGAAAAGCAAATAAGATAGTATATCCTATTCTAATACATATCATTTTCATTGCAGATCTTTTACCCGCCTTCACCACCCCATCACGTTACTCCCGAGAACGAACCATCGGCTCTCTTAAGGGCCACCTAGGGGCAAGACATGATAGAACCTCCACGCGGTTTGCCCTGGGCAGTCTTCGGACTGGCGAATACTATCATTAAGTTGAATCTGCTATCAGTCTTCAACTTTCTAATACTTTCGAAGATAGAGCCATTTTAAGTTTTCTTCCGAGCATATATAAACCCCCGACAACGTAAGTCTCATCACTTCATCGAAAGACGAGGTAAGCGACGGTCGTCGCTCTGAGCTCCCGATATCGGGTGTTTCAAAGGACTCTTTTGAAGTAGGCAAGCTATCTTCTTACTTCAAAGTTTGTGTGATAGAGTTTGATAGTGTCTTTACTACTGATAAATTTTTTAAAAGTAGTATGAGTAGCAAAATGCGGAATTTTTTAAAAATTCTTAATTTTCAGTTTTTTCAAAGTTTTAACATGTAGACTAAGGTTTTCAAGTATGCTGAGTTCAAATCTGCTATCAGATTTGAAATTTAACTAAGTCTAAGGCAGCTTTAAGGGGTTAGATCCCAGCTACTGATCACTACCTTTGACTCGGCGTTGCTGTTACCACTTCGGGGCAGTGACAATGATGTCTTCAGCTGTAAAGAGCGGGTATCGGGGAAGATCTCTCACTTCCCTAGTGATCAGTACAAGGCCTTCGGGCTGCCGACGGGATCGAGTGCCACTCACTACACTCAAATCTATCATTCCTCACTAAGTGTAATGCTTTAGGAATATGACTGTACTACATGATTCCAAACTTATACAAATTTCATTATCTTACAGTTAACAAGAAATCTCAGGCATGGCAAATGACAAGAACCGTAAATTTCATGTCAAAATGTGTACATGTGGGCGAATAAATCGCAGTGCGGACGTCAAAGCGCATGTGAAGAAGGCGAGCACTGACCACATGATTATCCTGAATAAGGTTGCGTGTGTAAAGTGTAGAGTGTTGAAGGGTGATGAGGATAAGGCGCGATTTTACAGAGTGCATGCAGATTGCAGTGGAGGTTTGGTGAATGACCTGAGATTCACGCAGTTGATTGTTGAAGAGAGGGAGCGAATAATGGCGATAGAGCGAGACGGCAAGGTGGAGAATGTTGTTGAGAATGTTGTTGTGAATGATGAGTTGGCGAAAGCAGTCGCTTCGTTGGAGGCTGACATTGAGCGAAAGAGAGTGCTTGAGAGTGATGATGAGGATGATGTGGATTTAGATAGGGAGCGTGTGAGGAAGTTGAGCTCTTCTTCCTCGGAGGTCTCCAACATAGTTGTTGAGGACCCCCGCAGAGCTCATCTTCCCCAAAAGTGAAGAGTGGTGGGATTCGTGTGCAGTCGGCGAGGTGGTTGAAGGATGAAGAGAAGAAGCATGTGTCGCAGCAGATGGTGCATGATTTGTTGATAAATAAGTATGAGAGTTTGAAGAAGGTGAAGGATGAAGTCGTGAATGAGTTAGATACGTTGAAAAAGAAGGAACTGAAGTCGAAGGAGGTAGCGGATGAGAATATTCGAATGAGGCGCAGTGTGACTGATTTGAAGAATAAGACGCGAGAGTTGGAAGAGAAGAATGATGACTGTGAGAAGAGTGCGAGTGCTGCAGAGAGAAGAATGAGAGATGCAGAAGCGAAGTTTGAGGAGATGATGAAGGAGATGAGTGTGTTGAGAGCGAGGAATATTGAGTTGGAGAGGAATGTGGCTCGGCGGGGTGATGAGAGACAGGCGTTTGAGAAGTTGGAGCGCATGAGGGATGAGTGGAATCGTGTGAATGAGGATAGGTTGTTTAAGTTTCACATCCCTATTCGGGATAATCATTTGGACGGTGAAGTCCTCGTCAACCGTAGTCTCGACGAGTCAATCATTTGCTACAATGGCCATCCGACCAAGAAATGACTGCATGCCACACTGAGAATGCCCGGCCATCTCCATAAATTTTCTGTTAGGAAGCGTGCGAGACTACCCAAGGATGGCTAACTTGGTAAGTGAAAAGCAAATAAGATAGTATATCCTATTCTAATACATATCATTTTCATTGCAGATCTTTTACCCGCCTTCACCACCCCATCACGTTACTCCCGAGAACGAACCATCGGCTCTCTTAAGGGCCACCTAGGGGCAAGACATGATAGAACCTCCACGCGGTTTGCCCTGGGCAGTCTTCGGACTGGCGAATACTATCATTAAGTTGAATCTGCTATCAGTCTTCAACTTTCTAATACTTTCGAAGATAGAGCCATTTTAAGTTTTCTTCCGAGCATATATAAACCCCCGACAACGTAAGTCTCATCACTTCATCGAAAGACGAGGTAAGCGACGGTCGTCGCTCTGAGCTCCCGATATCGGGTGTTTCAAAGGACTCTATCTTTTGAAGTAGGCAAGCTATCTTCTTACTTCAAAGTTTGTGTGATAGAGTTTGATAGTGTCTTTACTACTGATAATATTTTTTAAAAGTAGTATGAGTAGCAAAATGCGGATTTTTTTTAAAAATCTTAATTTTCAGTTTTTTCAAAGTTTTAACATGTAGACTAAGGTTTTCAAGTATGCTGAGTTCAAATCTGCTATCAGATTTGAAATTTAACTAAGTCTAAGGCAGCTTTAAGGGGTTAGATCCCAGCTACTGATCACTACCTTTGACTCGGCGTTGCTGTTACCACTTCGGGGCAGTGACAATGATGTCTTCAGCTGTAAAGAGCGGGTATCGGGGAAGATCTCTCACTTCCCTAGTGATCAGTACAAGGCCTTCGGGCTGCCGACGGGATCGAGTGCCACTCACTACACTCAAATCTATCATTCCTCACTAAGTGTAATGCTTTAGGAATATGACTGTACTACATGATTCCAAACTTATACAAATTTCATTATCTTACAGTTAACAAGAAATCTCAGGCATGGCAAATGACAAGAACCGTAAATTTCATGTCAAAATGTGTACATGTGGGCGAATAAATCGCAGTGCGGACGTCAAAGCGCATGTGAAGAAGGCGGGCACTGACCATATGATTATCCTGAATAAGGTTGCGTGTGTAAAGTGTAGAGTGTTGAAGGGTGATGAGGATGAGGCGCGATTTTACAGAGTGCATGCAGATTGCAGTGGAGGTTTGGTGAATGACCTGAGATTCACGCAGTTGATTGTTGAAGAGAGGGAGCGAATAATGCGATAGAGCGAGACGGCAAGGTGGAGAATGTTGTTGAGAATGTTGTTGTGAATGATGAGTTGGCGAAAGCAGTCGCTTCGTTGGAGGCTGACATTGAGCGAAAGAGAGTGCTTGAGAGTGATGATGAGGATGATGTGGATTTAGATAGGGAGCGTGTGAGGAAGTTGAGCTCTTCTTCCTCGGAGGTCTCCAACATAGTTGTTGAGGACCCCCCGCAGAGCTCATCTTCCCAAAAGTGAAGAGTGGTGGGATTCGTGTGCAGTCGGCGAGGTGGTTGAAAGATGAAGAGAAGAAGCATGTGTCGCAGCAGATGGCGCATGATTTGTTGATAAATAAGTATGAGAGTTTGAAGAAGGTGAAGGATGAAGTCGTGAATGAGTTAGATACGTTGAAAAAGAAGGAACTGAAGTCGAAGGAGGTAGCGGATGAGAATATTCGAATGAGGCGCAGTGTGACTGATTTGAAGAATAAGACGCGAGAGTTGGAAGAGAAGAATGATGACTGTGAGAAGAGTGCGAGTGCTGCAGAGAGAAGAATGAGAGATGCAGAAGCGAAGTTTGAGGAGATGATGAAGGAGATGAGTGTGTTGAGAGCGAGGAATATTGAGTTGGAGAGGAATGTGGCTCGGCGGGGTGATGAGAGACAGGCGTTTGAGAAGTTGGAGCGCATGAGGGATGAGTGGAATCGTGTGAATGAGGATAGGTTGTTTGAGTTTCACATCCCTATTCGGGATAATCATTTGGACGGTGAAGTCCTCGTCAACCGTAGTCTCGACGAGTCAATCATTTGCTACAATGGCCATCCGACCAAGAAATGACTGCATGCCACACTGAGAATGCCCGGCCATCTCCATAAATTTTCTGTTAGGAAGCGTGCGAGACTACCCAAGGATGGCTAACTTGGTAAGTGAAAAGTAAATAAGATAGTATATCCTATTCTAATACATATCATTTTCATTGCAGATCTTTTACCCACCTTCACCACCCAATCACGTTACTCCCGAGAACGAACCATCGGCTCTCTTAAGGGCCACCTAGGGGCAAGACATGATAGAACCTCCACGCGGTTTGCCCTGGGCAGTCTTCGGACTGGCGAATACTATCATTAAGTTGAATCTGCTATCAGTCAACTTGAACGTTGCGTCGCGTTAGAGGGGTATATAAACCATTACCTCTCATTTCATTTCATTTCAATCTTGCAGACGCCGAACAGTGAAGTCAGCTCTCCTCGCGGACCGCAGTTAAGGCCGCGAAATTTATTTGAGGAGTTTGCCAGGCTAGAGGAGCAAGACAGAGTTTTTAATAATCTTGCTCGGATTGGCAATCCGATGACAGCAACTGCTGTCAATCCAACGGAATGGCGCTACATTCCACTTTTTAGCCATATACCAGTTAGTGTGGAAGTCGACAGTGCTACCAAGGAGAGAGTCAAAGACTCTCTCTGCAGAATCGGTAGGTTGTAAGATGACAACTCCCGAGAACGAACCACCGGCTCTCTTAAGGGCCACCATGGGGCAAGATTTGATAGAACCTCCTCGCGGTTTGCCCTGGGCAGTCTTCAGACTGGCGAATACTATCATTAAGTTGAATCTGCTATCAGTCAACTTGAACGTTATGCAGTCGATTGCCATCCCTGAAGCATTCTGATTCGCTGTTGAGCAATTCATTGTTGAAAACCCTATATAAGCCAGAAGATTGTAGCGCTTCTCATTCAATTTTAAGTCACGATGGAAGCAACATCTGCTAGTACCATTCCCGACTTCATCATCCTCGACGAGTGGGATGAAGACAACGCCATTCACGACTTCATCATCCTCGAAGAGTGGGATGAAGAGGATGAGAAGAAGGGGAAGATCAAGATCGTTTGGACGGATGAGGTGTGGACTCCGAATACCACTCGCATCCGAAAGGTGCCAGATGCACCAGCACGACCTTGGCGGTATAGGGTATATGAGAACCTAACCGTCATACCTATTGACTATTCAAGCCAATAGTCAAATTCACACCCCGAGAACGAACCATCGGCTCTCTTAAGGGCCACCTAGGGGCAAGACATGATAGAACCTCCACGCGGTTTGCCCTGGGCAGTCTTCGGACTGGCGAATACTATCATTAAGTTGAATCTGCTATCAGTCAACTTAAACGTTGCAAATGAAGTTCGGTGTAATACTTCCTTTCGACGGGCGTTCCTGTAAAGGGCGGCGGTGAAACCCGTAGCTATGTATACCGCAAGGGACATTCGGCAATGGTCAATCTTGTTAAACCTCTCTGCGTCATGTTTGCAAGTGATTGCCTCTGTCTCAACGTAGTATGCATTCGCGCCAGGGCGACATTTAGCTAACTGTCGAAGGTTGCCTAAAACTTTCCATTGCATACGTTATGAGAACCATGAGTTCTACCTGTCTCTATCAATGAGACGAATTGATGAATGGAGTGAAATGGGAGGACACTCACGCGCCACACGCAACATAACACACTTCTCTCTTCCGTAGTCTAACAAGCTCTTTACACATGGATCGCAGTCGATTGCTATCCCTGTATCAGAAGTGTAAGCTATCTTAATTTTATTTGACACTATTTCATCTACCATCATCGCCCATATGAAATGTTTTAAGATTTACAAGTTAGACTAAGCGTGCTACTATTTCCAAATGAAAAAGTATACATGGTTAAATCATCCACTGAAGCCCCATTCAAGTAAGTCAGTATGAAAGCAAAGATAATACGAAATAAAAATTTATTATGGCATGTATTTCAAAAGGTCTTCATCGTCAATATCGTCCCAGAGTCTGACTTCACATAGATAACAAAAACAGTTCACTTGCTTTAATCGTTCTTCCACTGCGAGCCTCACTTTGTCGATGTACTCCCACTCCGCCATAGTTCGTGGCTGGAGTTAGGGGTGTACCATTCCATAATTGATGGAGGGAATTTGGTGCTGGTGATCTCCATCACATCGTCAGTATCGTACTGGAGATACTTCCACCTCACGCCTGTTAAGTCGGGACACTCCTCCTCACATACACTCTCTTCGTCGTCCGCTGGTAATGACAACTTTCTGATATTGTCCAGTCGGTACACCTTCTCTACCTTCCCCTTCGTTGGAGCGTTTGGTGCAACGAGCGCCTTTGGTGTTGAGCATGGAGAAGAGAATTTTGTGTTTGGTGTTGTCGGAGGGCTTGTCATGTTGACTATGAATAACAACTTTGAAATGTTTCCTAATTCTTAAGTATCAACAAGCAACCAATCAGAATGAACAGCCAATGAATGATGAATATGAAAGTATATATGTAAAGTGACATTCGTGTCATTTCACTGTCTTTGTGACATATAAGTGAAGTGTTATCTCTGCGAATTCTGTTATTATTTGAGGCGCACAGTGAACTACTCTCTCGTGAATTCCAAATTGAGTGAAGTCTTATCTTGTTGAAGTATCAACCTTAAACTTGATTTCGTTGAAATGGTAAGTTGAAAATTTCTTCACTCATCTCCTCAAACGTGTGGCTAATAGAATCTTCCTCAATTACAGTCATCAACTTCATCACCAACGCCCTCCCTTCTCGAGGAAAGTTTAGAGTAGATTAGACAAAGTAGGTTGTAACAATACACAGAAACTTGAACAGAGATGATAGAATGATTTCTCTTTCAGGTGATGTGAGTTCCAGCTCAGGACTCTCGCGACAAGGGCAACGAGTGGGAATGTGCCGACTGCGGACATATGTTTACAAGGAAGCACAGTCTCTTTCGTCACATCAAACAACGTGTGTGTCAACGCAAAGCGGCGTCAATCTTCCCTCCGGAGGTGAAGTTGGATTCTGACGATGACATTCTCCTTTCCTTGCGATTTGTGCCCTCTTTCTTTTGATAGTCCACTTTCAGTGATTCACGATCTTCGCACAGACTTCAAACACACGCATGCAAAATGATCACTACACCCAACGGTACCTCTACCATCTCCCTCATTAATGTTTCACATAATAATTTAGTACGCGACATACTGCATGGAGTCCTAATACTCAATAGTAGATTTCCTGAGTGGCTCCTTCAAAATTCTAACATTATCGAAGCGCTCATGTCACATCAATTCAACATTTAGACAATTATAGAATGAAGGCGCTCATCTACCTTAAACTAAAATATATTAAGATAGATTTTCAAACGGGTCATGTGACGGAGAGAAATACAGTTTTCATGTTCTCTTCTCTTCGCAACCGAAGTTTGTAGACTGCGAGTCTTGGCTAAATTTTCACATTCAATGTTTAAAATCAAATGATAGACTATACATAAATTCAATCAACGCGACAGCGCTCTCATTTTTGATGGTGTGGACTCAGCCATATTCAAAATTTCCCTATTAGAAAGTCATGCAGCTCGAGGCACATTTAAACTGCCAAAAACGTTGTATAATAAGAAAGCTGTCATCAATGTCGATTGTAAATCGCAGTGTTTCAAATACGCAGTCCTATCCATCCTTCACTATAATGACATAAACGCGCATCGAGATCGCACCTATAGCTATAGACAGTGGGAGGATGAACTAGACTTTGAAGGTTGTGATAGTAACAACATGAAAATCAAAGATGTAGAAACGTTCGAAAAACATAATAAGATTAAAATTGTCGTTCACAAGTAGTGTGGGAGAAGGGGTTGAAGGGTGCCCGCTATAATTCACGTTCAACTTGTTATGAACGTGTAGTCAACCTCTTATTAGTAAAACAAGATGATAGCGAGGAATGGCACTACTGTGGTATTCCCAAAATCTCTTGCTTGTACACTCACTTGGGGCACTCTAAAAGAGGTGAACATTTTGTATGCGACCACTGCATCCGCTGCATCCGCTCCTTTTGGAGTAAAGATAAATTTGAAACTCACTATGAATGGTGCAAGCGAGGTAAATTACAAATGGAACGCATGCCCAAAGATAAAATATTTTCACATAGGGATAATGGTGACTAATTAAGTCCCCTGCGTGTCATTTACGCAGACATAGAATGCTACATTGATGATATCATCCACAAGCCAGCAGCCATATCCTGCTATGAAGTATGGCATGGCCACTTTAGAAATAGGCAAAACAAAATGCATACTTGGCAAGGTGAAGATTGTATTTCAAAATTTCTAGAATTTCTCGATAAAGCTGCTAAATTTCAACAATCATATGATTCCCAATTGCAGCGTAAGTCACTACATATGTCAGATGAAGACAAACAGAAATTTGAAAGTTGCACATCGTGCCCTAAATGTCATAAAACGTTTGATGACGATAAAATTAAGAAAGTGCGTGATCATGATCACATCACATCACTGGTAAATTTAGAAACGCACTCTGCTCCAAATGTAACTTTTCACTTAGATTGAGACGTCGTGTACTACCCGTCATTTTTCATAACTTTAAGGGCTATGACAGTCATATGCTCATAAAAGGAGGGTTGAGCCAGATGAAATCGTGGAAGTTTAATGTAATAGCGGAAACGAGAGAAAAATTCATGGCAATGACAGCAAAAGTACCAGTAGATAAAACTAAAGAAAATAAGACAGTCTTCTTCGAAATAAAATTTTTAGATTCATTACAATTCATGTCAGCGTCACTAGCTTCTCTCGTTCGTAATCTCAAGTTTCTTCCCCATAGTCAAACTTTGAAGAAACACTATCCAAAACTTAACGGATGAAATAATCACTCGCAAAGGAGTCTTTCCCTATGCGTATTTTAGCTCAATGTCTAAACTAAATGAAACAACCTTTCCTTCCATTGACAAATTCCAAAACGATTTGACGGGTCAAGATTGTCCAGTAGAGGACTATGAACATGCTCAAGAGGCATGGTTAAAATTTGATTGTAAAACGTTTGGCGATTATATGATCGCTTACTTAGAATTAGATGTCATTTTGCTGGCTGATGTCTTTCAGGAATTTCGACGAGTGGCATTAGAAGAAGACAAATTAGATCCTATCCACTTGTCAGTCTACCAGCCATGTCCTTTAAATCAGCCTTTAAAATGACTGGTGAGACCATCCATCTCTTACAAGACCCGAGATGTATAACATATTTGAGCGCGGAATACGCGGTGGTCTCACATTTGTGAATAAACATCACATAAAATCTAAAACAGTAGGTAATGATCATAATCCACCTAAAGTACTATGACCAAAATAATTTATATGGCAGTTCACTGTCTACTCTAAACCAGTACCTCACTCCGAGTTTAGTTGGTTAAATCAAGATGAGCTTGCGTATTACTCCAACCCTTCAAACATACTGAAGATTCCAGATGAAGGTGATTGGGGATATTATTTTGAAGTGGATTTGATTTATCCAAATAGTATTAAAAATAAAACTGCTGGTTTCCCACTCGCACCTGAATCTGGTGAAGTGACTGAAGATATGTTTTCACCATTCATGTCACAATTTCATAATAACTTAACAGAGTGTGGACAGCCACAAGGTACCAAAAACCATGCCGCAAACTTTTGCTCACCCAATATGATAATGAAAAATTATATCTCGTACACTTCTGCTCTACTAAAATTCTATTTAGAAATGGGCATGCTTTTAAAGTCAGTTCACCACACCGCATTATCAAATTTAGACAGAAAGCCTTCCTCAAACCCTACATAGATAGTAACAGTCAAAAACGTGCACTCGCCCAAAATAATTTTGAAAAGGATTTTTATAAATATAAGAATGACAGTCTTTTCGGAAAGACCATGGAGGATGTTAGAAAACGCGGGATGAACTACAAACTAGTCGTTGATGAAACAAAAATATCACAAATTGACCTCATCACCTCTTTTCATTGATAGAGACATCATCGATGAGGATCTTGTAGGTGTTTAAATGATAAAATCAGAAAGTTGAGTTGTGCAAACCCTCTTTATCTATATTGGGCAAGCCGTTTTAGATTATTCCAAGCTTGAAATGTATCAACTCTTCTAACAAAATATTAAAGCCATGCCCTCTCGTAAAAGAGGTTCGCTTACTGTGTGGGGGTGGTGATACAGATAGTTTCTTTTTAGGAATTACACACTCAAAAAAGATTTAAATTTTAATGAAGTAAGGTAAGTCATTAGAAAAATATTTCGATACATACTAAACTACAATCCCACTCATCCACTCTATTC
>CAJQUW010011010.1:0-70294 GCA_907163375.1 Prostheceraeus crozeri
ACTGAATTGCTACAATATAGAAATGAAATGTTTTACAAGGAAAATTAAGAGAGTCAATGGTATTATGGATATATTTCAAGCCACGAACATACATTCTGCACTTCGCCAGAAAGGTTTATGAGGTGAAGCAAGGGTTGCCATCAACTGAGGATATCAAAGCAGGAGTGACTTACTAGTATTAGATGATCTATTTAGCGACAGGGATAAGCAAAATCTTCAAAGGATGGTCTAACTGAAATGTTCATTCAAACTGCACAGCTCTATAGGGAAGCTTTTATTATCCTGACAGTCACCCAAAAACATCTTCGTTGGAGGGTGAAAGAGCAAAGAACTAGGGTAAGTTTGGAATACACATTATTTGGCAATTATTTAAACTAATCCAAGAGCTAGCAGTCAGATACATCATTCTCAGTAGACAGATATTACCTCAACAACCTAAAGTTACTTTCAAAAATATATGAAGATGTAACAAAGAAACCACATGGTTATCTATTTATTGATCTACACCCAGGAATGTCCGGATACGACTTCGATTTCGTTACAAATATCATACCTAAATTCCGCTGAACCAATGACAGTTTTCTCAGTTCACAGTCTAGTTTTAAAGCAATGTACTTTGTTGCCCTCTTATTATTTCAAAAACATGTCGTAGTCAAAGATGGTAGTCATTCCTCAAGAGGAGTATGTACAATTGACTACATTACCAAAGTGCACAGTCGAGAAGTCTCAAAAATATAGATCAACCTATTACGAATCAACTTAAGGAACTAACACAAAAGGATATGGAAATCAGAAGATTAAGGATCCCTATCGACGAATGCAGTTAGCAGCTGAAGAACATTCGACGAGAAAGAGGTGCGACAGATTCGTGACAAGTTGCGACGATTTATAACCTTGTCAACACTCTCGCTCATATCGTGTGCCGCGCTGAGCGATTATTTGAACTTCATTGATCCACATCATGTGAAGTTCAATGAGAGAGGGGAGGATAATAGCTTGAAACAACTGGTGATGTTATTAGGGTAATAGTCACATAGATGACCTTCTAACAATATGCTGTCAGAGATGTTAAAGGCGAAAACTAGGTGCACCACAAGGGTGGTCATATTTTTACAGAAAATTTTATCTGATCAAAATGTACCTCACAATATTATTGGAGGACCGACTGTGAATGAATTGGATAAGGGTCAAACCTTACAAGATGGATCAAAGAGTAAAAACACCCACGATGGCGGTCAAGCGAGAGCTTGCAGATCCCGATGATCTGCAACCAAAAAGAGCTTACTACAGGCGCTCAATGCGTGTTGCGAAGGTGTATAGTAATTAACTATTAAGCAAATATGAATTAAGCCTTGCCTCTCTCATGATCATGTCGTTACAAAAATTTTGCTGTTGTTTGAAATCTGCGCTCGAAGGGCAAAGGAGAAGAGGGCATAGAGGTTGATATCAATTGTTGTAGCAGTTGCTGTGCGAGTATACGCGTGCAAATCAGAACAAAGACGATGAGTACAGCATGTGAAACTCAAAGAGAAAGATTTATTACGACACTTTAAATCATCCCGCAAGTTTCAGTCGTCACGGAGGTTCTAGCTCGGTGCAGCAGGTGTGGGATATAGAGAAAGTACAAGAAGTGGTTGAGGAGTCAACCGACTTACACTCTTCACAAAAAAAAATTGCGAGGCGAGGGAAAGCGGTTTCCACACAAGAAATATATGATTGTTAACAATATAGATAGTCAATGGCAAGCGGACTTGGCTGACATGCAACAGATATCACAGTACAATGATGGCTATAAATACATCTTAACCGTAAAAGATATTTTATCTCGCTATGCTTGGGCACGTGCGCTGAAATCTAAAACGAGGACCAGAAGTTGAAGCGGCTTTTCAGAGCATTTTCGATGAGGGCGTGTTCCGCAAAGAATACAGACGATCAAGGGAAGGAATTCGAAAACTCTCATGTTCGAAGTCTCCTTAAAAGTCATAATGTGGAATTGTTTAGTGTCAAAAGTGCTTATAAAGCTGCCATGGTTGAGAGGTTCAATCGCACACTGAAGACAAAAATATGGCGCTATTTCACTGCAAAAATACACATGTTTGGGTAGGTGAGCTGCAGAAATTTGTTAAGAATTACAATGAAAGCTACCATCGAATCTTTATTATTAAACCAGTTGATGTTACCCCAGATAATGCGATGGATGTATGGCTTCGATTGTTTGATAAGAAAGCGAAAAACATTTCCAATGAAAAGAAAATTAATGTTGGTGATAGAGTTCGGATTTCAAAGGTCAAGTCTACATTTGAGAAGGGGTATCTACCTAATTGGACTGAAGAAGAGTTTTTTGTGGATGAAGTAAATACAAAATTTAGGCCCACCATGTATAAATTAATAGATTACCATGGCAATCCAATTGAAGGAAAATTTTACTCTTATGAATTGCAAGTAGTAGACAGAAGTGAAGAGGTGTATATGATTGATAAAATAATTAGGAGGAAAGGTCATGGCAATCAAAGGAAATATCTAGTTAAATGGAAAGGATATCCTGATTCATTCAATAGCTGGATAACGCACCAGGATCTACAAAATGTGGAGATGGGAGACACTCGTAACTTTTAAGCTAATATAGCATGTGACTTCTTCCATATATGACTTTAACATGTCTACTAACTTCAATATCATTCTTCCAAGCAATAGCAACCCCAAGATATTCCCAAGTAACAAACCATCTCTATACTCTGTTGAATTCGCTAATCCAATTACTCTGCATGGACCCCATGAAGTTGCTCTAACTGAAATTACTTATTACAACGATATCAGTTTGCTAAAGAACAACTATTTTGAATAACATAAAGAAGTGCGAGAGAAGGATGATTGCTTTCGCATATTTCAAAATAGTCTACATGGTACATGGGCTTTTCATCATCTAACTTTACATCCTTTTTCAACATCTTTACCATCTGTTCAAAACATGATTAAAATTCAAAAGGCATTTGCAACGTCAACTTTTGATTCTAAGGTTCCCACAATGAGCTTGCAAGATACAGAAAAGGAAATCGTAGAATGTTTGAACGAATAAATGATCTCTTCAAGCTGACTTTGAATAAATTCTACAAACCAGTCATAAAGGGGTCAACAAAATTGATGAAGGAAGGGAAGCATGTTCTTCTTGTATTAGGTAAGGATTTGAGTCATACTTTTGGGTATTCCAGAACAACTTTCTCATCAAGGTATTGGTACAATGGACGTGGGTGGAATTCGGAGAGGAAAGTCACTGATTTTAAATGTAGAATTGTGCCATTGTATGCATTACAAAAAAGGAGCATCCGAGTAAAAATAAATTTGAGGTCATTAGAAGTGTTGAAGACTTTGCAAGAAAGTTTCAAGGATCAGTGCCAGAAACGTTAATGACTTGTGAATATAAGAAAGAGAAAGTAACTTTATTTACTGTTGAAACGGAGGCAGAATTTATTGTTTTTACTAAAAAGACACCATTGGAAAAGTCTGAGTCCGCTGTTATTGAATTTGGATCTGAAATGATTGGATGTTTAAGGGCCTTGAAAGCGCACCTTGGTTGACAGAATTAAATGATACATTCAAGGTTCAATTGTCCTCTTCTAAACTCAAAGCATCAACAAATGCTTCATGGGATATCCACGTATACAGCGAAGACATATCGGGTGATGAATTGTCTACTTCCAGTGAACTTGTAAAAAGAGTTAATTTGAACATTGAAAGCTTGAAAACGCCATCTGAATTGTGTACAAAGTTAAATGAGTTTGGTGTAGATTACCTTGATGCAGATGAATATCACTTTTCTTATGACCCACATAAGAAACGCATGATTCTAAAGGTAGGGAAGAACTCTCTTATCAAGCTGGATAGCGTGTTAACGACCACATTGGGATTCTCAAAATCAACTATTTATGAAGGTACATCAATAGGCGATACAGCCCCATCACTAGAGCGTGATATAAGTAACTTATACGTCTATTGTAACATTATTGAATATACAAGGGTTGGCGACATTGAGGCCCCACTTCTGCGCACATTTCCTCTCTCATCCGTAAGGAAGCAACTAATCAATCGAGAATTTTTTAACACAATGTATCTACCAATCAGCCGAAATTTCATCAATAGAATTGACATATCAATTCATGATGATGCAGGAGAAGTAGTACCGTTCTGTGGTGGTGTTACTGTTTTGACCCTACATATTAGGTCACGAGAATAAGGCTTTACGCTATTGTGACTTCCATAGTTATTCAATAGTCATAATGACAGGCATTTACAGTAGACCATCATATCAGAGCGGTTATCCCGTGTTTGTTGGAGGTAGACGACAAGTTGGAGGAGGCATATTTGGTGCACTAAGACGTATGGTTCTTCCAACACTCAAAAAAGTATGGCGTACCAATCATGAAGCGTGTTGGAAGCAGGGCTTTAGATTTTGGTGCAAATGTTGCAGCTGATGCGCTTCAAGGTGAGGATATCGGTGAATCTATGAAAATGCGCGCGCAGCAATCTGCCATAGACGCATTAGATGATTTAACAAAGACGAGACGTACAGTTCGGAAGAAGCGTAGGAAGTCAAGACAAGTTGGATCAGGCCGAGTTACTAAGCAAAGACGCAGGAAAAGTAAAAAGCCGACTAGAGCAGCACGTTCTAAATCTAGACGTCGAGTGAAAACAAGAAAGCGCAAACGAAATTCCACAGCTACTAGAAACAAGTCAAAACGAAGGAAAGACAACATATTTGTAGAGCTAATACGATGCAGAGTATCAATTCGGCTTTGTGTTTCTTCGATTCTCCCCCTCATCAGACAGACATCATCTCCTCAACAATTGTAGACATAGTCCCCACAACAAATATCGATGGTAACCAGCAGCCTATTCAGTTTGATATACCTGCCAATCCTCAAGATTATATTGACTGTCAATCCATTGATTTAGAGTTGTGTATACAAATTAAGAAGACTGATGGTACAAATATCGATTCATCCAAGGATAAAGTGGGGTTAGCAAATCTTCCTATTGCCAGTCTGTTCTCAGATGTGTATCTAATATTGAATGACAAACAGATTGAAGGAGGGGATCGAGCATATCCATATGGAGCATATATACATACAATGACTCAATTTCAAAAGCAAGCTAAACAGTCACACTTGCAAGTTTCTGGGTGGTATGATGATCAGCAAGGGAAATTTGATGATGTCTCAAATACAGGGTTGAAAAGACGAATGGATTTAACAGCGGATTCAAAGGAATTATACTTGAAAGGACCCGTCTATCTTGATTTCCTTCGTCAATCTAGATATCTGCTATCACAGGTTAAAATGCAAATAAAATTTATTCGTGCAAATCCTGAGTTCGCGTTAATGGCTTTTTGAGCTACAAACTATCAAGTCAACATAAGTAATGCCGTGCTCAATGTAAGGCGAGTAACAATGAACCCGTCAGTCATCAACGAGCATGCGACAGGATTGAGGAAAAACAATGCAATATATCCAGTTAATCACAGTGTGTTGACAAACTTCACAATTGGTGCGGGATCATCCTCACATGCCTACCCAAATCTTTTTCCCACTGCAATGCCAAAGGCGGTGTATATCACATTTGTGGAAAATGAGGCATTCATTGGTGCTTTTGAAAAGAATCCATTCAATTTCCAACACTTTAATGTTAGCAAACTAGCACTCTATCAGGATGGGAAATTTGTATCTTGCAAAGCATATGAGCCTAATTTCAAAGATGGTAAATTCGCACGTGAATATGGTTCTATTTTCACCGCCCTCAACATGTTTAATACAGACGATTCAAATGGAATTACAATGGATATGTACAAGAATGGCTACTTCTTCATTATGTACAACCTCACAGCAGATGCAGATCTAGGTGGTGAAAGCGTAGGAGTTACAAAGCCTGGAAATCTACGACTGGAGGTATCATTTGAGTCACCTTTGAAGAAAACAATTACTTGTCTCATTTATGCTATCTATGATAGCAAAGTTGAGATAACAAGAATGAGAGACGTGACTGTCAGCTATCAGAGATGAGTAACTTAAGCAACATAGAAATCTTGAGGAAAATGAGGAAAGCTCATCCCTACTCCAAGACAATATTTCTCAATGTCTTTTCTAGAGATAATTTACCTGATTCAATTCCTTTCTATCCTTGTTCGCTTATCATCAATACGGATACCAACAATCTTCCCGGAAAACATTGGATTGCTGTATACATCAATCGTTATAAAGTTGCCGAATATTTTGACTCTCTTAATCAACCTCGTTTACATGATATCGCATTATGGATGAACAGGTTTTCCTGGACTGTTAGGAAAGTGACATCGTTCCCACTTCAAAGTAATACATCTCTAATGTGCGGTGGCTATGTACTCTATTTTGTCAACGAGAGACCATTGAAAAATAACTGTAAAAGTGCTTTAGAACTATTTTCAAAAAACTGTGATAAAAATGATGTAATTCTTACTAAATATGTTGAAACAGTTTTGAAATAAAGTTTTATGTTGTATCATTAACTTGCTCTCTTTTTTCCAAAACAAGGGTTTATAAGGAAAACAAAAACATGCTCATATTTCATTATCTATTCACATATATACAAAAAACATGTTCACATTTCATTATCTATCCACATATATACAAAATCTACAATTTGGTTTTCATGAAACATTTTTTCAAATCACATATGATGGGAGGCACATCACTTATGTCTTTAATGCCGGTTATCACAATCTTTCCATTATGGAACACATGAACATGATATGGATGCCAGTTAGTCAATTGAGCTGCTGGAAATAACTCCACTTCATAAGTTAGATTATGTGATGATGTAACTTTACGGAAATCATAGTGATAGTGTAATTCACATAACACGGTCATTGTCTTCACTTTCCAATCAGATAATGAATCACCAAGTAAATGTTCCAAAGTTAAGTGTAAATATGAGAGATCACCCTCCATGACCCTTCCAATACATTGGATTGTTCCATTTGGAAAGAATAGGATAGTGAGAGATCTATCCTTCCTCTGAATCCTCCATGTTAACATTGAGGGTCTTCCAAGATGTAAGCTCGTTGTCGGCTTCAATTTGCGTTTTATCAGTAACCATTGTTTTCGGTTGGGTATATTCCTCTCGATCTCTTGTAGATTGAGTTTTGACTTTGCTTTTGTAGTTAACATCCGATTTACAACTTCCAACCGTTTGATGTCCTCCATCTTTAATGAATGACATTATCTGTGGTAGTATCTCCCTTGTAAAGGTTTCCCATGTGACGTCACTGAAACGAAAAAAATCGATATTCAACATCTTCACGTTTTGGTGAACAGACGTATAGTTTGACTGATGAATCACACTTTATCCATACCTTGTCATCGAGAGGAATCTTGATCCGAGTCTTATGGTTGTCAATGAGATCCGCAAAGTCTTTCAGTGAAGGCAATGAGTCAATACTAATGCAAACGCCACGATGTTTTCGATCACTATTTGCTATTGAATGACGAAATGCTATTCTTTTAGAATTTGTTATGTGAACGTTTTGAACGTCACTAAGTTTCCATGTTCTAATGTAATGAGGCATGTTCCGAAAGCTATGTTTCAAATTTAAGTTTAATGTTTGCCTAAAGTTTGTTATTTTATTAGCTCAACATATCGGAATGATGTTGAGTACAAATTCTTCACATATTCATTCACATTAGGACTACCTATTTATTAGTAATCATTTCTACATATCGGAAAGATGTAGAAATTTCAATTTTAGTAAGACTACTTATGTATTAGTAAGTGTTGCTACATGTCGGAAGATGCAGCAATCGCAAGATCTATTACAAGTGGAATATTATATTGTTTTTATTTAGACTTATTCTACATCACCTGTGACAGGAAGGCATCTCCTTCTCTTCGACGGTGGGGGAAGACCTAGGCTATAGTGTCCATATGGTAATGATAAATTTATATCCAGCCAACAGCGCTTATCCTCCCAAAGTGAAAGACCTCGCTTCCTAAATGATTTTGTGCTAACTATGTGATTTTTTGAATTTATAATTGTCATATCTTCAGTTGTATCATTCTCACTATAATAGACACTCCTATAGTCATCATGTTTCAATTTTTTAACTGCTGCTCTCTGAATTCCTTTTGCACGTTTGATGCTATGATTCGTAGAGTCTAGATATTTCATGGAATACATTTTCGGTTTTAGTAGGATCATTTCCTCAAGCAACTTTCCAGCACACTCATCCTTAAAACAACCTAATCTAGCTTTGTTTGTAGTTGAGTATAGTCGGTGATGACTGTCATAGTTTGAAGAGTCAAACTTTTCACCGAAGTATAGAAGTATATCTTCCAGACGGACAGATGGTGATGTGTATAAACATAGGAAGAAACTATCGGTATCACCTCCACAAAGTCGCGTTCTATTTATCAGTGGACATCCTTTTAGATCATTGTAATATAATTGATACATTTCCAACTTACTATAGTCAAGTACTGCTTGACCAACATATATTAATTTATTTAAAACTATTGAAGGTTTGTACATTTCCATACCAACCAGATCTTCATCAAATATTTTGTGTTGAACATAGAGAGGATGATTTGACAATTTCAGTAGTTGTTTCTCATTGTTGACTAGTTTAAATTTTTTCCTTCTCCTTACATTTTCCATTGTTTTACCATATAAAGAATTATTTTTCAATTTGTAGAATGACTTTTCGAAGTCAGTGTTTGATTGAGCCCTCTTTTGAGAGTTCATATCAATGTATGTTTTTAACCAAGGCTTTTGTGTGAATTTTATGCCACTATGAATCTTCTTGATTCTCATGCCCATGCTCAAGTAAAATTTTAAAATTGAATAGTGGACTACATAATTTTCCCTATCAAATTGATGGAGCAGAAGTTTCTTGATAGAAGAAAAATGTGTATTTGGTCTTACTTTTTCATATAGATTTTTCATATAGTGTGAAAACATTCTCTTTTCAATCATCTGCATTTCTGGAGCTAATGGGAAATCGGCAGTGTCATCATGAATGGCTGCAGGATACTCTAAATCTAAATCAAAAATGTAGCCGATTTCACCATCATCATCTATATTTTGAACATTTTCTTCATTTAAAAAATTATCTAATTCACTTTCATTCAACCATTTGAAATTTGAGTGGGGTAGATTCCTACTGAGTGAAGAACCGTAAAGGTTATTAACATCTAAGTAGGTCAAATGTCGACTTTCATGTATATTATTTCCTAATTCTTCAATGCGTGCACGCGCTCGGTGAATGTTGGTGAAAGTCATACCCCCTCTAATTCCTCGTTCAAATAGATTGTACATATTTTCATCTTGTATGTAGTGTGGGGGATCATTGGAAGAGAAATTTAGTGCTGAGGTAAAGCTAAGATGTGGGAGACTGACAAAATGTACAGGGTCGACTTCATCCTCACGTTGACTCAATGCTCTAAACACTTCAAATATGTCTGCCAACAATAAAACATCTAACTTCAGATATGCCAGCATGTAATCACCAAATGTGCTACAATTAAATTCAATCCACGCCTTGTTAGCGTGTTCATATTCACTATCGGAACAGTGCTCACGAGTAAGATCATTATAGAATTCAAATTGTGGTGGTAGACAGTCTTCCGTCAACGTGTTTAAGTTTTTGAAGTATGAATATGGAAACACTCCCTTCTGATATAAAACATTATCACTTAATTGTGGAAATTCTACCCTTAATGTCTCTACATGCTCATACGTTTGCAAGCCCTTGGCTAATTCACTCAAGGATGCACTTAGAAATTGATATGAGTCTAAGAATTTTAGTTTAAAGTATACTGTCTTCCCTTTGTATTCATTTACAGGGACACTGGCGGATAAAGTTATATATTTTTCAGCAGTTGCTGCTACAACATCTAATTTCCAAGACTTCATTCTTCCAATCGCTTTATAGCAAACGATGTGGCTATCATAATTTTTAAAATTGTGGAAAAATATGGGGAGCTCCCGTCTGTTAAGTCTTAACCGGAGATTGCATTTCCTACATAATGTTTGCCTATATCGTCCGGTGATATGATCATGATCACGAACTTTTATGACTTCATCGCTGAATTTTGATTTACATTTGTTGCAACATTCTGCATTCTCGTGGCGTGCTTTTTCATCCGCTGACAGTGACATTGGCTGCCTAGTTGTTGCACATTGGTTGTCATATAAGTCTTGGGCTACAGTTTCTAAGTGGTGCAAGAAACTAATAATGCAATTTTCTCCCTCAAAGAGGTAATACTTGTTTTCAAATTTTGATTGAAGGGCATTATGCCAGACATGATAAGCTCCAATAGCCGCAGGTTTATGTATTTTATTATCAATGTAGCACTCTATATCTGCATAAATTACTAAAGGAGGACTTAGTTGATATTCCATGCTACTTGTTAGTACTTTTAGATCTGTCGGCATTTTTTCTATTTGTGCTTTTCCTCGAATGCAAAACTGGAAATGTCGTTCTAGTGTTGTCTTATATGTGAATGACTGAGTGCATCTTTCGCAGAAGTATTTATGTCTTTTTAAAGTTCTCCTATACAATCTTGACAGCTTTGGAATTCCACAATAGTGTGCTGCTCCATTGTTTAGAATTAGCAAAATATTAACCGTTTGCCTACCAGTAAAGTTACTATTGTAACGAACACCTTTGAGTCCATTTTCATAAAAGTGAATGTTAATTTTAATATCATTATTTTTCTCAAATTTTGGAATATCTTTGATTGATACTGGTGTGGAAATGCCTTCCATATTTAGCTCAGATGTCCACTCACTATATGATTTTACTTCATTCCTTGAATAAGGTACTTCATTATAATGCAATATTGATAAAACTGCATATAGGAAGCAATCATTTGCATTTGAATTAACATTAATGACAGCTTTAGAGTTTTTTAACTTCTTTGGTAGAGGAAATGATTGTCCACCTGACAGTATTGGACTTGTTATTACATTGAACTCTATATTTTGTACATCATCTATAATCCAATTGCTACCCTTTTTTGTGAAGGCTTCAATATGATTTATTAGACTATTTAGATGATCCTGAAACCAAGCATCATAGTCATAAATATAGTTTGAGGATGATGAGGTAAAGTGTGCGAGAAAAGTTTCTTCTTCTTGAGGATTAGAACGGACATAACGAATTTGTGCAATCAGACGACCGCGCAATTGATAGCTCCTTAGTAAGTCAGACACTAAATTCCCTAACATGGAACGCATGCTTTCTAAGAATGATGTTATGTCCACAGTAGGTGTTGTTGGCGTGATATCATACACACGTGCATGGCCATTGAGTGCGCTTTCACTGAGACTAACAGTTCCATAGTTATTATGCATATTCATCTCACTATTTGTGTTATGTACATTCATATGCTGTCGAAATCTACTTATAGAGTTATACGTTTTGCCACACCGAGAGCAGTATTGCATAAAGTTTTGTATGTTAGTTGAAGCGCTGGTTGTTGGCTTAGAAGTAGATCTATTTTGATTATTTGAATTTGACTCTGTTATGCTATCATTCGGTTTATTATTGCATACAAGTTTATGTCTCTTAAGATTATCCATCCTATTCGTCTTATATGGACACTTGCTACATTGATACGTTTTTCCTAACTTACAAAATTTTTCATGTCGTTGCAAATTGCCTATGAGAGTGAACACTTTTCCACACTTGGTACAGACAACCATGATTATTGATGAGGATTGAAATTAGCAAGCCCTTATATACATCTACCATCTAATGACGTCAGCGTCATCACCAGCCAATACCATATGTTCCGATCTGTTGTAAAGAGAAAACACATAAAATTTTCAGTAATTAATTTTCAAAGAAAAAAAGTCAAAGTTTAACACATTTCACAATACCATTGTGGTACAACTTCAAGTGGCTGCAGCTTTCACTGCAGCCACCCAAGTCGTCCATCCTCGTTAGACGCACCTTTCTAATGGCATTGTCTCTGCACTCGATGTGCACCAATGTTTCTTTGTCGTGCCTCTGAATGTTGGTCACTTGCGAGGCCAACAGGAGGTTTGATTGAGTTATATTTTGTAAGGACTCAACCAAACCTCTGTTGTCCTCTATTAGTTGAGCCTCACGGGCCTCTGACTCCCTTAGACGCTCTTGACAACGGCGTAGTTTTGAGTACATGTCTTCATCCGTCGTTGCATCGAGGTCGACATCATACTCTCGCACTGGGAGAGGGGCCTTGGGAACTGTAGCAGGAGCTGCGGCGGGGATAGGAGGTGTCGCGGAGGAAGGAGCTGCGGCTGGGATCGGAGGTGACGGAGAGGAAGGAGCTGCGGGCGTTGGAGAGGCAGGGATCGGAGGTGCCGGACAAGAAGGAACAGGGGATGGAGGAGCAAGCGTCATCATCGGGGACAGCGGCAGGCGGACGCTCCAGCTGGGGGATGCCCGGATGTGGCTGAAGGACACCTCTTCCTGTGAGGCACACATGACGGACTCCTGTAAACAAAGGAAACAATTGTTTATTAGGATAATTGTCAATAAAGTAAGTTTCAAAATGTTTCAATAGAAAATTCTACACTGAAGCAGTTAACCAAGCTTCATACTTACATTAGTAACAGATTCATTGTCATCATCGGATGACGAAGTTGGTGAATCGTCGGATGAGGATGATGTTGCAGAATCCTCGGATGAGGATGATTCGCGTATGGAGTAGGGCCTCTCCTCATTGTCCTCAATGGACGTGGTTGTCGCTGGCGTACTTAAAAAGCTCCTGTGCTTTTTAAGGGATAGAGATCGCACAGCCTGCAGCGGAAAAATGTGACAATATGTTTATATAAAGAGATAGACATAGACAGGTTTTCAAGGTGTTGTTGTTGTTGTCTGTTATCTGAGCGTAGACCACAGCAATCACACTTACGGGGCTAGAAGCGAGTTTTTTGTCTCCTGGGGAATTCCCTCGAGGCAGCTTCGGGCATGCGGGGATTGATTGAACACTTGGAAACAGCTAAAAAAGAGATTCATATTTGATTTCGTCTTAGAAACTATTAAGCAAATTAATTTGTTACCTTTCGCAAGTTTTCCACCACGTTTCCATCTTCAAACCCGACTGTCATCGCTTGAGGTGGTTCAGTCTGAAATGTTTTGACAACATTGATTTAATTATGCATATGAATAATAACCCAAGTAAATAGATTCTCACATCTTTAACGATGAGTTTTTTCTGCACCAACACCTTTGTCTTCTTCGGTGGGGGCATCACCAAATCCTGAAATGTGTAAACGACATATGCTTATATTGACTTAATGAAGTAGCATTTTATCTATCCCCAGTGGATCAGTTATTCGTTGAAACTAGGATTGACATCACTTACCTCAAAATCGCTTAAAGTCTCGTCGACAAATTCTCGGGACTTAGGGGCCTTCTTGGGAGCGCGAGACTTAGGGGCTTTCTTGGGAGGCTGTTGAGGTTCGTCCACCTGGGATAAAACACCTTCCACCGGCCTGTCCTTCGAAAAGAGGCGTTGCAACTTCTTTTTTTCATTACTAGAAGTCAAATTGATCCCTTTCCGTCCATTCTCAAGAGCACAGGGGGTATGACGAACAATGAAGGCCTTCGCCGAATCGGTGTTAGCCTTCATATCACTCCTTTCATACGTCCTACAGGAAAGGCAGTAGATGTAGGAGCAGTCTTCTCGGAAGGTGCACTCCTTGTGCCCGCTTTTGTTGGCATGTCGAACGGGCAGTTGACATGTCTCACAAAAATGGAAGACGAGACGTCGTGCGATACTCTCATGTCGAACCATTTCTGTAGAGGATAAAAACTTTTATTATAATTTAATCCCTTATTAAATAAGAAATCATTTATGTACCACCTTCAAAGCTTTATTAAGTACTAGATTAATATTAGACAAATCTTAAGAAGAAATAAAATTTGAAGTTGAAATTGAAACCGAAAGTCGAAAATTAGATATTTATTCGAAAAGGGTTAGCTCATAAGAAGAGTTGAAATTTGGAAACAGCTGATTTACTATTATTTAATTTCGAAATTAATTTAATGAAATGAAAGTGAAATTTCGAAAATTTCAACCAATCCTCAATTTGTTTAATTAAACAAGCTTGAATTTTATACATCTGTTAGCAGATGACAGACTGAATATTTAAAATGGATGAAGGCTTTATTTAGGTATCTTTTTATTTATTTACAAACTGTGAAAATCTTGTTGATTCAAATACACTTACATTTAAACTGATATATTCATGTCTCTCGCTCAGTGACTTAATATAGGATGAAAAATTAAAATAAAAAAACATGGTTAATAATATAACATAAAGTGTTCCTATCCTAAAAACCCAAGCTTCTATATTTAAAGCTATTTGGTTATAAAAACTTAATAATGTTCCTACTCCCGAATATCCTATAAAGTAGCAGAACATGACAATGAAACTCACTTTAGAATTGTAATAAGAACCGGAGAACGGAGGAACGAAGAACGACGTCTGTTATGGACACTAAATAATTTGAAAATGAGTGAAAATTCGTTGTGTACAACTTCTTTATATATGAAATTGACAAAGCAACTATGAACAAAGACCTTATGACATCACATCTTGGAATTGGTACGGTTAAACAAAATTGATAACTCAAACAAGAATTGGAACAGCTGGTTTATTTTTAACCTTAGAAATGGAAGTGCCATCATATGTGTTGAAAGATTTCTACATGTAAACAGTAGAGTGAATTCAAAGTAATATGAACTGATGGACTGATGTATTATTTGATATACATGTTATTATTAATAGTCATATAATGATTCATATTTGAAGTTATAAAACGTGTGGTTTGAATAGAACATTAAAATTTGAATTAAGCGCTAAATTTCGAAAATTCAAATTTCGCGCCAAAATTCGAATAATCAAATTTAAAGATTTTTTCGAAAATTTGAATTTCGCGCCAAAATTCAAATAATCAAATTAAAATACTAGGTTTGGGTTAAGGGTTTGGGTTAGGGTTAAGGTTAGGGTTAGGGTTAGGGTTAAGGGTTAGGGTTAAGGTTAGGGTTAGGGTTAGGGTTAGGGTTAGGGTTAGGGCTAGGGTTAAGGTTAGGGTTAGGGTTAGGGTTAAGGTTAGGGTTAGGGAAGCAAGAAGAGTATCTATGGCACCCGGAACCCATGGGGGGGCGCACGAGAAAATTTATTTACCCTATAATCCGAAAAATTTCGAGGGCGCGAAGCGCCCCAGAAATTTTGAGGCCCCCCCCCGCCGTGTATGAAGTGTATGAAGGTCAAAGGTCAAGGTCAGGTCTAAGGTCAAGGTCAAGTGTAGAGGTTTGTATATTATGGTCATTTTTAGTTGTAAAACTTTAACTTTGAAAATTTGTAAACTTAGTCATTTTTGTAAAAAAACTTGGAATTTTTCAAGTTGCATACAGATGCATACAACTAGGATTTTTTCATCAAATGGGTACATACAATATATCATTCGAATGCTCTTTTCATGCTGATTCTAATGGTGTATTGTATGACACATGTATGACATATAACTAGAGAGCTACATGTCTTTAAAGAATGGGCTAAAAACTTAGTGAATTTAAAAATCTAACATTTGTCTGCTTGCATACAGTTGCATACAACTAGGATTTTCCCATCGAATAGGTACATACCTTATATCATTCTAAAGGTCTTTTCATTCTCATTCTTATGGTGTCGTGTATGACACATGTATGATATCATCCTGGACTGCTACAAGCATTTTAAAATTAACAACATAACTGTTTCTTTAAAAGTTATATGTTCCTATTTATTTCAAGTTGAAGTCTTCATACTTGATTTTTTTGTTTCAATTCAGTTATTGAACATCATTAATTGTAGATAGTTATTCCCCTTTCCCATTCAGACCTTAATTGAAGACCGATTTGTGAAATGATAAAACAAGTCTCTTCATATATACAAATAAATATTAAATAAAGAGATTAAGAAAAAACACACTAAATGTCATCAAGGTAAGGAAAGGGTACAAGTTTTTTCAAGTCCACTTGCACATGGATCCTGGTCTTCTTTGGGGCACAAGGTCAGCGACGTGGTGTGTCAAGGTCGATGACCGAAAATTCGAGAGCGGTTGTGAGGTTCCGCTCGTTCGGCTCCATCCTCATGAACACCCGTTTGGTGTGATACTTTTTCGGGGCGTTCTTGACTTTGACCGTGACCCGTCCATAAAGTGGCGTTCGCATGGACTTCTTATTCATGTGACGCATCGTCTCAATTGATACGTCACTATCCTCATCACTCGAGTAGTCGGGCGATGCAGGGGCTTGGGTGAACACCAACGGCTCGTTTGGTGTTGTCGATCGCTCCATCGGAGATTGGGGAGGTGTACTGGTACGTTCCACTGGCGAAGTGGTACGATCAGCAGTACCGTTCTCAACTGCGGCTTTCTGTTTGCGATCCATTATGACTTGTAGATTTAAAATAATTGTAACTTGTAAATGTGAGGATTAGAACCTTTGATAAGAATTGGTACAAACCTCGGACTTATATACTTTTTAAACAAAGGAAATCCTAACAGCCAATCAGAGAGGTACCGAACTTCCCTAAAGAATATATATAACTATATAAAGGATGACATTGTTCCAAACTGTTAAGTACTTATCCTCAACGTTCCATAACAAGAAGCATGTCCTCAAAACCACTATTTTATTTTCAAAATGACAGCCAAGTCATTATGGGAGGTCAGTTGGACATGACCATGCATCTGTCTTGCGGCTGCAAAGTGGCCCTATGGAAGACCTTGACTGTCTCTGCACTTCAAAGGCGGAATGGACTACCGGTGAAGTGTCCGGTACACGAATGTGACCATGACTTTAGTAAAAATCCGACATTCCATGAGTGGTGTGATGACTTCTTGAAGATCATGGAGTCGCCTGAGGGACGTGATTTGCACCCCTCATTTATTTTTCACGCTTAAATTAAACTTACATTGTAAATCTCTTGTCTTTTCATTTTAAACATAGTTCTGGAATTGGTTTTCTTATTGGGGAGCAACTAAATCATAACTGCACAGTAAAGTTTCACATCTAAATAGTGCTACATTAAAAATAATTGTCACAATAGTCGCAATTGAGCAAACCCATTCAAAATCAAACAACGGACGTCTATCGGTACGTACCCAAGTGCTCAGAACCAAACCACACAAGTTCGATCATAGACGTTCCGAAACACAGTGTACCAAACACATGTACCTATCCAGTAAAACAGATCTCATACAAGTTCCTATTGATAACACTGAATTATGCATGTACCTATCCATGTGCCTATCGATAACTAAAGTATACATGTACCTATCCATGTACCTATCCATGTACCTATCCATGTTCCTATTGACAACACTAAACTTTACATGTACCTATCCATGTACCTATTGATAACACTAAACTTTACATGTACCTATCCATGTACCTATCCGTGGCAAGTAGGGCACAGTTTTCACTACTGAGAGCTTTAACAGCTACTGTCTTTTTTGTCTACTTCGTCACAGCAATGAAACTATGTCGATCATTCATTGATGCTTTGTCTGAGCTACTGTTGTTGAACATCGGTACCACTGTAGACTATGAAGCAATTTCCATAGCTGCATTTGCTCCTTCTAGACTTGATTTTGCTCCTTCATTTGCAAGATTGAGTAGTGCTAGGTCATGTTTGTTTATATTATTTACTTAATAATTTCAGTAACTCAATACACTTTGATGTACTCATGATTAAATAGAAGTGTTTGAAACACAAAATTGGTAAACAAATGAACGACCAAAATCGTACTGAGTAGATACATAATCTGATCTCCGACTCCATGTAGTAGGCAGTAATAACGTATGAAAATTACGGTTATGTAGTCGCTTCGATCACCTGTAGTCTCGTTTATCGACCTCTACTATCAGGATGCATTCGCGTGCAAAACTATGAAGTACTCAGTGTAGTATGCAACCATGTTAAGTGTAAACCAAATAAAGATGAAGTCGCATCTTCTGTTGAATAATTTGAACACGCGAATAGCCACCATTTTAGTTTGTTCCCTCAGCTATAACACAACTCCTTATGTAATATGCAGTCATAGGCGGAATGAATTTGAGATTCACAATTAGCATGTTGAGTATTTTATTTCGGGAATTCATTAAATAATACTTTCTCAACCTACTGCAGACATTTAGTCTAAGTTAGTGCACCAAAAATGATCAAACATGCTGTTTTTCGAAAACACAAACATGTGTGCTGTACAGGGTGATTCCGATCTTCGCGTCACTTTTCAAGTAAGGACTACAGCTGTATCACATATCTGGTTGTAGTGATGGTTCGTGATTTATATACTACGTTTCATGGTCTTTCAAATCGTATATTATTTATTTTCTTGTGATCTGCATTTCTGCTGATACGAGCAATTGAAATTATTTACCCATATTACAACTTTTTAAATCAATTTTAAGTACTTTTTTTAATTTTTTTTATTACTAGTCTATTATTTAGTTATTTTATTTTACTATTTAAGTTCTTTTTTTCATTTGATTTCGAAAAACATTTCATATCCAAAAAAACTTTATTATAAGTGACAGGTATGCAGTAACGCAAAATTAACTCACAAGAACTGTTCAAAGTGACCACCACCATTCTCAGAGCACAACTCGCATCGGCGCAAGAATGACCTGTACGAAGATCGCATCATCTCGACCTCCACGCTATCGAGTAAGCTCTTAAGTCTTTCTCGTAAAGCTTCAAGAGTACGAGGACGTGGATCTCTGTATAGTTTGTCACGAATATAGCCCCAAAGCCAGAAATCGTTTACTGCTAAATCAGGGCTTCTTGGTGGCTAGTGTATCGGCCCACCACGACCAATCCATCGGTTCTTCTGATAAAATTGACGTCGATTTCGTCTATCACTTAGTAGCGGCTTAACTTTGTCTTCAAGGATAGACTGGTAGCGCTGTCCATTCATTGTTTCTTTTTGCAAGGTAAGTGATGCTGTGGTGTGGTGATATCATTGCCCAGCAAGTGATGGAACAGACTTTAATGGTTTCACGATAACAACGTGAGGATTTTCTTCCGCGTAGATGAAGGCGTTGTGAAGGTTCACAGATCCATTCAAGTGAAAACGTTGCTTCATCGGAGAAAACGATATTTCCAACGAAATTACTGTCGCGCTGCTGATGTTGAAGGATAAGGTTAGAAAACTGGAGTCTTTGAACTTTATCGTCGTCCGAGATCTCTTGCACGCGGGTAAACTTCCAAGCTCTCAAATCTTCATCTTTCAACACTCTGTTCACCGACGATTGTGAAACGCTGCAGAGCTGAGCTGCCTTTCGTTGCGAAAGTGTTGGATCATCACCATAGGCCTCGACTATTTCGTCTCGTTTGTTGTCGGAAAGCCGTCGATCTGAATGGTCACCGACTCTTGCATTTTCGGTGAGAGATAGCGAGGTTTTAAAACGCTTTGCCCACCCAATTAAGGTTATGCGTGGTGGAGCTTCTTTCTTAGAATCTACACGAAATCGTCGCCTTGCATCTTCAGGATATGAAGAGATGGTATAGGCCACGGCCGTCGCAATTTCTTCATTCGTGAAGCCAGGATAGCTAATTGCTGTCAAGTGTTGATAGTAAATGAATTTTAGCCAGTTTAATACCGTCTACACTGAAAAGTCAATCTCAATTAACTTTGCATGGTGTCGCTCAAAGCAAGCAATTATTAGATATCTATGCTGAATGCGGCTGATGATATTGATTGTTGCGATGTTCCTGTCATAGATATTGATTTAAAAAGTTGTAATATGGGTAAATAATTTCAATTGCTCGTATCAGCAGAAATGCAGATCACAAGAAAATAAATAATATACGATTTGAAAGACCATGAAACGTATTATATAAATCATGAACCATCACTACAACCAGATATGTGATACAGCTGTAGTCCTTACTTGAAAAGTGACGCGAAGATCGGAATCACCCTGTATACCACATTATTAGGAAAATATTTTGTATAACAAAAATAAAATGAAAGTTTATGTTATATGATGGATTGTTCTGTCGGCTTACGTGTACTGCATTACTATGTGTGATGTACTGTATTAAGCATAATATGTAAATTTATGACTCATCATCATAGTATTTTTCTAATGTTGCCAAACTCATGGTGCATGTAACATCGTTTTGATGATGAGCATTTTTCATGTCTGCGCTTCAAAACCTTGACACCATACGCGCTACCATGGCCCGCAAGCACAACCTAATTGTGACTAGATATTTAAATTCCTAGTCGCGAATAGATTTGATAGGGACAAGCCTTGACTAGCGGTAATTATAGCAATGGAAAGACTTTTCTCCTCCCTGTGTCGTGGCTGCGCATTGATGTAGTGAGTTCAGAAATTTTCTCCCTCTTGAACGTGGCGTTCTGTCACTTTCTTCAATGCAGTCAAATTACTTGTATAGTCTGACTCAATAAAGTGATCACTTCACACGTATGAAAACGGCGTGGACTTGAAACTTTCTCGCTCGATGTTTTTCAACCATTTTACAAGAGGATCGGGATTCAAATCTGGAAAGCGTGGAGGGATATATTTGAGTCCTTAGTGGCACGATTGGCACATGGAGGCGCACAACATAATTTAAAAATTCTGATTATGCGAGGACTAAGTATGTGTGATGTATTGGAATATATCGACACGTCTACATATCCTGACGATCTTCGGTGACTAAAGGAGAACGAAACCACTTGACTGAATACTGTTATGTAAATGGAATCATATTAATTACAAAAAATAAAGCACATTTTAAGTCACAACTGGTAGCACAAGTTGATGTTTAAATTTAACAGGATCCCGGCAGGGAAATGCGGAGAGGGCAGGGGAATTTTAATCAACTGTCCTTTGATCACACCCTGTAGCACGGTAATATTAAAAGCATCTCACACATCAGTCATTCCAAGTGAGTATGAGAGTTGATATCATCATAATTGTTATCAATGTCATCATAAACACATGTTGTAGATAGGAAACGGACGAACTTCTTGCCAACTTATCGTGCATGGAGGGAAAAGTAAGCACACAGAAAGTGCTTCAACGGCGTGAATAGGAAAGTATGGAGGTGCGCTATATTCTTAATATTGCATCAATTTAGCTGCGTTGCTACTCCGTCTCCAGCGTCATTATTCATCTTAACACCGATTATCATTGGCCGTTCATAAACTCAGTAGAAAGAAATGCTTACATTTTCGTGTTAAAATTTCAGAGTCCCCAAAAGAGTGTACGGATCACTGCATCCGCGGCAGAGAGAAAGGATAAGCAGTAAAGCAGTCCAATGATTCTTAGTAGCGTGTGCATTAATGTACACCGACCGTGACTAACCCTGTAGGTGTAGTACTGAAGGCCACAATTCCTTCAGTATTCAACAATTAGCATTGATTATAGATAAATTGAATGGCCTCATTGTTTCACAAATGCAATGAAAGCACAAGCAATCTTAAAATTCGTATAGACACATGCAAAACATGTTAATGCGACATAAAGAGGAAGAGAAATGAAATAACATGCATTCATCGAACAAAACGGATAAGTAATTGGCTGAACCGACGTGTTTAAGTCCGAGGTGCGCATATTGTTGGTTTACTTCTTGAAGTAGGAGTCCGCTGGCGAGACAATTTCCTCAGATGATGATTCTATTTGTTTCCATTCTATTTATTTCTATCAGTCGCAATAGATAAATGTTCAGGACATTCATTTCAAAAAATCTATCAGCACATCGCTCTACTCGCTGTATTATGGCAAACAAGCCGTTGTGAATATTTCAAAAGGCGAAAAAGCATATAGATATCATAAAAGAAACAGCAACGCGAATCAAAATGTAAGGACAATTCAATATTTTGTGATTCGATAAGACGCAGTTTCGTAAACGTTCATCTGGAAAATATTCCGACTGTTGAATTTTGCGGGTCTATTGAGTTCAATGCATCCGCTTATCGCAAAATTCTCGTCAATCAGTGAACTTACAGCTAAATGTAACACCGATCAAAGATTTTTTAGATTTTATGTCATGATCATATCGGTAAGATTGTTAGTCAATACTTTCACCGCTATTCGTCCATATTTGTAGTACGGCAGCCAAAATGAGTTTCTGCAGGGAACGAGGCCGAAAGTGAGACTTTCACAGAATGATGTATGCCCTATGCTTACTACGAATCGGTATGACTGCCGAGTTCTAGTGAGTTCCTCTTCTTGTCATACCTCTTCTTGTAAGATCAAAGAAAAACACGTGTAAATCCAATAGGACGCAGATTGCAGTTTTTGGTTAAAATGAAATTTTGTATGTTTTCTCTGATTAAACGAAGCGTTCTGAGCCCAGAGTCATAATTTTTGACTTGGAATGTCTTCAGGACATTTCCTATGATGTACATGTGCTTTTATCATGCATCTAATCGGCAATGTATGTGAGAAAGTGGTTGAATGTGGATAAAGTTGCTCAAAATGTTTGTTTGCCGACATTAAGAGACTCGCCAAATCTAAATGTGTTAAGCTTTATGGGCAGGGGTAACTTTACCGATTCGTAGTAAGCATAGGGTATACATCATTCTGTGAAAGTCTCACTTTCGGCCTCGTTCCCTGCAGAAACTCGCTCTGGCTGCCGGACTATTGGTCGTCGATTTAATACATGTCTAAACAATAATGCTGTCATTCCATGTGACTTGCCAAAACCGTGCGTGTTGGCAGTGGCACCTCCTGCTGCACACCAATTGTGTCATTGTAGCGAAGCTCCCAATAAATCTACGACTATTAAGAAGTGCATTTGTAATCCCACTGGCACCAATTGTTGTAATTTTACTTATGGATTATAACAAAATTTCACATTGCATGATAATTCATTCCTTTGACAGCACGAAAATGAGGCAAAGTTAATTGAAATGAAGAAGGAGACCGATTCTTGCAAGACAAATTACGAAAATCTTCAGAAAGATTTTGTGAAATTAAAAGAGGATGATAAGGCCAAACTTGTGAAGGGTCGAGAAGACGAGGAAGAGAATACAAAGAAGCTACGGAAACTGAGCACAGAGCACGAACTCGCAGTGTCGAAGTTGAACGGTAAACAGTGAACTTGACTATTTTAGATAGGATTATGTTTACCTCTTTCAGTTTATTTCAGATCAAGTCCAAGACCTAAAAACAGAAAATGAGAAGCTCAGAGTAGCGTTAGCAGCTGCAAAAAGAAAAGTGAGTTTAAAAAGAAAGGGCTGAATGTTTTAAGAGCTGCTTTCCAGTTTCAACGATGTTTCAGCTTCTCCCTCACATTTCGTTGTATCGCAAGGGAATTCCCATGTTATTCTGCTTCTTCTTTTAGAACTGTAGCAAATACATCTGGCATGCATAGTTCCTTAACCCAATAGGATATAAACACTTATTCACACTTAGCTTTCACAACGGATAACAATCGCACGGCGTTCATGACGACAAGTGAATTTGACAGTTGTAATCGACTTTTGTATATACCACAGACATAGATTCATTTCGTCTGGCTGTAAGTACGTTAGTCTAGAGCAGACAAAGCTTCCTTCGCCATTGTTTCTAATAGTAGCAAGCGATAGAGACTGATAGGGAGATGTTCGTCTCCCTTTGGCTTACTTGATTTGCCAAGTACGCGCAATGCAGAGGTAACTAGAGGAGGCGGGGAGGTGCTTCAGTTGCTGTATTGAGGGCGTATTACATCAAACTATTCGGCAGTTCATATCTCCCACCTTTCACAGTGTTTTCATGCCCGTTACAGGAACCGTTCTCAAGATCAGAATATTTATAACACCACCAGTCTCGACCGCAAGTCTTGAAGCTTGTGCTTAAATTTCTCGAGCTTGGGTTAAGTTTCTACATGTGTATGAACCATAGTAGCTAATAAGTAGGTTGGAAAGTGAGCGGTCGACAGACCATGGGAAGTTTTGTTGTATTCCTGTTCTGAGAGCATTGATTTTCACCCCATGCTCGCCACCAAGCGTTTGAGAAGCAAAATTCGGAAATAATCTTTCAATCTCATGAGACGGACCCAACGGACGCGAAACTGGAGTGAGAAAATAAGTCGGAGAATGACTGTAAGACTTTAGACAGTCTGTCATGTCCCTCGAGGGACATGAACAACGTCAATAGCTCAACGTTGGTAATTCGACACTGATTCAGTGATCGATAATTCTATTTCTAATCGCTGAAGAATTAAGAGGAAAGCCATTCTCAGATGTGTAAGTTACCATGTGCAGTTGTGGTTTAGAGCTATTTCTCGGAGAAGCGTGTCATAATTTAGATCAACCAACTTGAGAACAATCATGATAATAGAATAATCCAGGTGAAGTTTTGACAACCTAGGGATTTTATTTACACAAAGTGTAATGACATGAACTAGGGTACATTTAGCATTAGTTCGGAGCGTTCCAAGAGACAATTGTCCACCCGAGACATGAATGTCAATTCTCTCACACGTCTCAATGAATTCTGGATGTTGATATGAAAGAGCAAATCGAATTCTTTCCTAGTTCTTCTAAGTTTTCTTGTGATTTATTTCATATTCAAGCTGTTCTCGAATTCTGGTTATATACAAAATTGTCTTCTTTTTCTCTTTTTCTTAAACATCTCATTTTATCATAATTTCTTCTGGTTCTTCATCAATTGATATCCCAATCATTGTTTACCATCATATACATTCGTGCAGGGATTTGAAAAAATTAATTGCAATTAATTGATAATGACAATTTATTGATTGTACACAGACAGTTGATTAATTGATTGATCCGTGGCCAATTATTGCTAAGTAATTGTTGGCATAGGATAATCTTCCTTCAGTTATTGAAGCCGATAAAGCTCTCGATGATCTCATACTTTCAGTGATATACGACAAAGTTTACTTCATATGAGCCTGGAGATGCAATTGTTTTCAAAGCTTGATATCAGGTTTGGAACTGGTCCGGTTTTTGGCGGCCGGCGCATTCAAAACCGGCCTGTCGTTGGCCGGCTTACTTAAAACCGACCGGTCAGAATTGGGACGGTGGCTGGCGTCTCTGCCGATTAGTTAAGGCTTTGATCGTCAGACATTATTCGGTCAACTCATGCCATTAGACCAGGGATTGCAGCGGTTAAATTTTTTCACTTAACCGATTAACCGGTTAAAAATGACAAATTCACCGGTTAACCGGTTGACCGATCAAATATGCCTAAATCAGTCAAAAAGCTTAACTATGCTTCACGTTAGAGCGTGGCGAGGTATTTACTTGCTAATCTAACGAATTATTATCAAGCATCCATTTACATGTTCGTAGGCCTACTTATCCATAAGAAAAATCAAAACAATTTTTTGCATCATCATAGTTGGGATTCCAGTTAGTATCATGTATGTCTGTCTGATCTTGTGTGCGTGTTTATCTGACGTTTTGGATGAGAAGATCATGGATATGCAACATGCTTAGTTTATAATGGATTAGTGTTAGAATGCTTGGTTGAATTTTCATAAAAGATAAATATTTCTATTTAACCGCTGCAATCCCTGTATTAGATATTATTCAATTTCCACACAGCGTACGTGAGATACATGAATAGTGCGCCAACCGGAACTCCGGATAAGCGAGAGTTACCCATTACAATGCAATGCCACACAATGCAATTATTCGCACTTTTTATATCATGTTTCGTGCGTTGAGCATTCATACGCGTAATGACTTATTTACTAATCCAATGAGTTGTAGGCCTTCTTTATAATTTTAGATAATATTATCTGCATTTTCAGAGTTAATGAAACACAATCAAATTGAAAAGAGATGGTCAAAATAGTGACCCAAACGTGCATAGATGTCATGATGACATTGATACAATAATAATGTATGCGCATGTCCATATCCCGCCTCCACAAGAAAGCTTTAAGCGGTCAACAAATTCTAAGTTCCAATATAATCAGAGTTTTTCTAACTATAAGAGCTCTGAGATGAACAATTTGATCACTGACTGAGTGCTGATGCTACGAAAAGTTTGCTATACAACGTGCAAGCTTGATTTAAAGTGATTCACTGAAGTGATATTTGCTTCTTCACTTGTGAGGGAATTCTAGTAATTTGGGACGTGAATTGAGAACTCTCTCCACAGCAGTTTAAATTCATATCTTTTGAGTTTACATTGATGATCGCGAGCTGACGTGTAAGAGTCTGGAACGATGAGTTCGCCAAACTTGTTATCAATTTTTTATTCGATTGAGAATCCCTGATGAGACCAGCCAGCGTGATGAGAAACCGCCAGTCTTCAAAATTTGCGGCTGGGCCGGCGGCCGGTTCCAACACTGGTTCACATGTCTCATCTGAATGTTGAATCGCTAAAACGTGCTTCGAAAAATATTGTAGATTTGTAATCCTGAACGAGTTATAGTTTATTCAAGTACATCCAGTGGCACGTGGCCAGTTGGGCCATTTACCAGAATGATTGAATGGTGGAAATGTATGTATTTTCTATTTGTTGATTTAGAGATTACAATGATGGATTTTATTATTAGAGGTACACTCTGTTTGTTTATAGTAATCAAGTAACACCTGGCATACTAGCGTACATGTAATCAAGTTGTAAAACAATATATATTGCAATTACACGTCTAGAGAGAGTGAAAGTGCGTGTCCAATATAATGCGGAACTTTCTGCAGTCCGCGCAAGCTACATAATAAAATACAAGCCTAGTAAATAAAATCACATTCAACTCCATCGATTCTGTCTAATATGCTTGCTTATCTGTAGATTCTTACCGCGATTGAATCAAAGTGTTCCGATTCGAAAAGAATTTCGTAGAAGCATTGTGAGATTTTTAATGAATTAGTTGATAGGCTATTTGGTTGATAAGCGATGTCTACAAGAGGGTGCAGTCATCGAAGTTTTAAAAATTTCAGTTAATCAATTAATTGACAATTAATTGATTAATTGATTGAAGTAAGGACCCAATTACAATTAATTGATTGAACCAAATTTAATAGACTGATGACAAATCACCTTTTTTCCAAGCCCTGCATTCGTGGGTTCTATTAATGGATTCCATTCTCATTATATTCTCTCATCCATCTCATTAAAAGCCATTATATTCTCATGGCTTTTCTTTTCTGCTTTGTCCCTTTCCCATTTTTACGATCACTCGTTGTACAGTACTTCTTGTAATGGCTTAAATCAAATATCTCTCTTGACTTTTTTCCTTCCGCGGTCTGGGCATCATTTTAGATTTAAAAGCATATTAACTAGCATGGCGTCTGTAATGTGAAATATTTGTGCACAATGTGGAACTCACTTTCCTCATATTAAGCAAGTGCAATAGATTTTAGTCGTCAATTTATGCTGTGGATGACATGGATCATTTTTTTTGTTTGCGTGACATGACGGATGATGCTGTACTTTGAACTTTGTTTATAATGTAATTTTCTTTCTTGCTATTATAGAGGATATCCCACAGTGAACCCCAACGTCACATTCTTATATAAATTCCCCATTCTCTCACTGATCATTTCAAAGTTTTTGAAATGTCAATTAGCGACTCAATGATGACTTTCTGCAAGTTTTTTATGATTCAAAAGAAAACAGTTGCTAACACTGGCAATACTTTATACTTTATCACCATTTGCCCGACCGCAATCTTCTTCACAATTCTTCGAATAGCAGCGCAAGACCATGTCTCTACGCAATAGCTCGTCAATCTGGTGAAAAACGGTGGAAATTTTGTTTTCCAGTTCACCCAATTGTATGGGATGACTGCAATACATCATTTCCTTAACGTTTCCAAACGAAAAAAGTCACAAGGCATAAAATGTGGTGGTATCGGAAGCCATTCCATAGGCTGTCATGACGGTCAATCCACTATTTAGGAAAATTGTTGTTAAAATAATTTACGATCGGTCGGTGGTAGTGCGCTGGCACTCCATCCTGCATGAAAAGGGGTGCGCAACCTGCGGCCGTAGCAGCGGCAAAGTGTGGCCGTGACAATGAGAAGTAGATGAAAAAGAATATTTTACATGAATATTGCAAACAGTGGCGTCGCGTGCTCCGAGACCATAGGCCTTCGCTCCATAGTGGATTCCTATATTTCTGCAGCAGACAGCATGAACTGCATAAATTAACTGATTTGACGCTGTCTTAATTTCAACGAATTTTCACACACTTGTACAAGTTCATGAACATTCAAGTCATGCTGGCATGCATGACTACAGAATTAAATGAACTTATGTGAGAGATAGATACTGATACTCAAGGGAAAGTTACACTGAAGTCCATAGATTACCCGATATTGACTGTTCTGCATATGATTTGTGATTCACTATGAGTCCTATGGGACATCCTCTTTTTCTGAACAGCTTCATAAGCATGCAATCATAAGCTGATTGTTCGTCAACGCGACTCTTGGTTTCCTAAGATTTTAAAGCATTGAACGTAAAATGCGATGTTGATTTCTCACATGACGCTTGATTGCCTTGGTCAAGGAGCTGAGATTACTACAGAGAAAATTCACTCTCGAGGAAGCTCTCGCCAACATAATACTCTTGTGGTTATTACAGCCTGTCAATCACTTACATGTTTCAAAATTAGGGCTGCTAAAACGTTTTTGTGCTCCTCATATTCTATCCCTTGAGAGTGGTTTAGTTTTTATTTCAAAGCCATTAACTTCGTGTGCGATTGTTGAAGTTTTTCTGCATAATCCCTCGGACGACTGGCCGGTAAAGATGTTCTCAAAAGCAAAAATTGAAAACTATCTAACTAGATACCTTTGTTTAATGAATGTAAATAATTATTTTTGCGCATGCGGCGAAGGCCTCGCAGGCACGGAGACGACGCCACTGATTTGCAAATATTTCTGGAGTTCAAGGCAATCGAAAAACAATCGTCACTATAGTAGCATACTAGTCACCTTGTAACTGTCGAACACCTTTATGCCCATTTTGCTTGAACAAATGTGCGTCCGCAGACGCGATGAAGGCGGTGAACAGTTCGATAACTCATGAATAGAATATTTTAGGGCAGTTACATTCATGTGCATTCATGGCTAGAGTCATCATCTCAAAGAAACAGAAGGGACAATTGAAGTTTGCTCGAATTGTTCGCGCGTTAGCTTTAAGTCCATGACCTGAAGAAGGAGGCAAGTGCTAATAACACCTTAACCCATTTAGCGCCAGTGTAACGTTTTCGTTACAGCACTTTTCGGAATCTGCTGTCTTCTCCAGCTTGCGACATATGATACAATATTTTGATTACCATACATTATTTATCACATATTTTCAGGTAAACAATCGCCAATTCAAAATTTATCACTTTTTAGTGTTTATATTTTATCACGAAATTAGACAAAAAATGGGCCTAAAATCTGCTAACATACTGAAAGACTCAGTGTATGAACGTCCACATGTAATTTACTGTCAATGTCATTTGCGTGATCTCATTGTCCATCAAATACCGAAAATAGCAATCAATACTTGCTCGGATATTCATTCATGACATGGCACGTAATTTTTTTGAACCGTAACGTTTTAGTTACACTGGCGTAATATGATATACAAATGTCAAATACAGCAACAATATAAATGAAGTAAATGGTGGTGAATACTATCAATTTTCTTTAAAACTAATGTTTGTTGAATACTGAAAACGAACAATTTCATAGGACTATTGCATTCTTAGTGTATTCTATGAGTCTGTAATGCCTGCTGCTATTTATAGTCTATGGCTTTCCCGTCACAAAACCAACCGAAGTCCATTGCCGTAGTATTTTCTTCAACATTAGACTTGTTAGCTCATGTACGGAAGCAAATCAAAGAGAGATCAAATCTCAAGCATTTTCTCTTATAGCTAAATCATAAACATCGCATGGTGCCAGTTCGCCTGGGCATAGAATACAAAGATGTCCTCCGACTCGAGCAATTTCAATCCAAAACTTCTTTGGCTGTAGACGATGCGTCTCTCCCTACAAGGACACGTACGTCAGAGGCTCGAGATGGCCCAAACTGGTTTAAAATATCTATAAAGGCTTAGCTTGATTATATCAACATGTGTAGCTATCTGAAGACAATACCCAAGCTGTTGCTAACTATGGATGACGAAGTTACTGAAATAAGCAATAGGCCTAATGCCGACGATCACGGTATATGAATGTTGCCACAAAACCTCCATAAGTAAATGCTTCATCAGAGTTATGAGACGATGATGAGTTTATATGTCTCAGAGGTAAGTCTCTCAAACGATATCTCAGAGGTTAGTGACATCGTAAGGCAGTGTGAGATTGCAACGAAAGATGATTTGAATGATCATTTTAGTAAACAGAAAAAGCAGTCAATAAAATGGCAAATCTCTGTAATTTCCATCTTCGCAGATAGGGCAAACATTCTCTGGATGCATTTCAAGGCAAGAATCTTTATGAGATGCTTGATGCGCATGCTGATGGTCTTATCGACCTCAGTGGCAGAAACCAGTGACTACCCGGGACAAAAGAATTGTTTAGGCCTACATAATACTGAACAATCTCAAATGCGTTCATTTCTTGATGTTCTTTATTTATGTGGACATTGCGAATGAACGAAGCGTCTCCAACTCTACCATGAATTTGGAATCGATGCAGAAAGAGAATCAATTTTTTCGACATGAATTTCGAAATGTAAAAACTTGTTCTCATTTCAACGATAACGATTTCACAGCAAACAGCAACGACAAGTAACATATAGCAGGCCTTTGATTAAATTTGCTAATTCACAGTTTCGACAAATACCTCTGAAATGTGATGGAGAGCTTTCATGCTGAAGCTATGATTCATTACTTCGGCAGGAATTGCTTGGAGCAATTCATAAGCTGCATTTGAAAAAAACATGCTTTTGTATATTTTGACATCATATGACGTCATCGTAACGAAATCGTTACGGCTTTAATTTCTAAGATGGGGTTATTGTAATGAACTGGTCATCATATATTATTCTTAATTATAACATTCTGAAATACTTGCCACCGTTTTTATAGAAAATTTGCCGATATTTACACAGGCGGCCTTAAATGGGTTAAGCTTAAAATCTTTTGGGGTCAAAAATGACCGTCGGTCGTATTTGGGTTAACTTGCTAACTCATTCTTTACGAAGTAGGCCTTTATTCGATTCTCACTGCTTCATTCATCAGAGAAAGCTAATTTGAGGGCTGGAATATAAAAAGGATTGACTATTGACCTAGTTATTTGCACACATATTAAGTGCGGCCATGATTCTATCGGCCATCGGAATGGCGACCGAAAAATGTAAAAAGTTGCGCACCCCTGATCTAGAAAAAGCTGCACATGCGATAATTGCATCGCTTGTACGTGTAAACTCTCGGTACCTAAGTTTCGCTCTTGTGGTTGGCGCACTATGATGCTGATGTGCCATGAGAACTACCAACAGAACTGAACGAACTCAATCCTCTTTGAACTTGAATAGCTAGGCTCCAGCAACAAGGGCATTGAGTATACATGTAAATAAAATTTTCTTTTTTTTTTCTTCTCATCGGCACGGGCGCACTTTGCTACTGCCTACGGCCGCGGTTGCGCGCCCCTGATCCTGATCTAGCACACTCCTTAAGGTTTAAACCCTCCAGGGGGCGGGGGGGCATATTTTTGCCCCCCCTTTTTTTTTTTTATTTTTTTTCATGAAATATGAAATGAAACGATTCTGAATGAAAATTTTTTTTTATTTTTTTTTTTGCTTTTTTTTGACAATTTAATTAAAATTTTTAAAAATGGATCACAGGAACGACCTTGAATATTGAAAAGTAGAAAAGACTTTTCGAAATTCAATCAATTCTTTGGAAATTTTTAATTTTTTTGTTGAATGAATTGCTATTTGCTGGATATATCATATATGAAATAATTTGCTATTTATTTATAATACTATTCACGCTTATTACGCAAATACCAAAAATTAATTGATAATAAGCTGCAACTACTTACTTACATGAAATTGTAAGTATTTGACTTTATAGAGTAATATTAGTTTTTACATCTTTTTTATTACTGTTATGTATTGAAAATATATTCACATGTATATGTTATGTATTTTCTACATGTAGGCAATGTATTTTCTACATGTAGGCATGTACATGTACTATTTGAACATAAATATATGGAATACTGTTTTCAAAATTTGTAGAAAAAATGCGTTCTAAACACTATAAAAGATTTATTTTTGACAATGTTCACATACACGCATGTTCAAGCAATGTTTTTGGCATACATGATCATTGCAGATGCTACATGGCCCATATTTGGCCATCTTGTTCTTTTCTGTTCTGTGACCGGAAGAGCGTCCACTTTGCAGATCCTGCAGACACATAACGCACCTTCCTCGTGCAGTCGATGAATGTGCTGTTGGTGATGCACGAATCAGACTTTCACCGCTTACCATGGCCAGCGCCTTCAGGGTATCGCCATTCAATCCGATGGGGTTGGTCAGCCGTTCTTGAATGCGAGGTTGCATTAGTTGTGCAGCTAAGGCTAGCATTGTAGGACATTTCAGATTTCCCTTTTCAACTTACATAATCAGTTGACCGAATAGTCTACAGAATCCTTGTCTGCCTTGGCAGTAGAGGCAATAAGTCTGCGTATCACGTTCAATCGCCTTCCCACTGCATCCTTTCATCACTTACAAACACGCCGAAGGCGCTATTGCGTGACTAATTTGACTGCATTGGAATCGGTAACAGATATCTTCATAATCAGCTCTAACCAAATTTGATCAACTTGAGTTGTATTCAACAATGAAAAACATTTGTTTGAATCAAATATGCTTCTATGACATTAACAAAAAGCTCTTTTGATAAGAGTGATAAATGTTTCAATATTTTTAGAGTCCTCTCTGTTGACTATCTCAAAAAAAAAAACTATATATATAATTTTATTTGATAATAACTAAACAAATAAATTTTCAAAATTTAAAATGCTATTTTTGCATATATTCAAATTTTAAAGCAATGCGAACACCACCATTGTATTCAGAGAACTTGAAACATGTTTGAGTCAATTTTTGCGATAATCTGATGATAAAATTTCGCTATAAAATTAGCAAATTTTGAAATGCTATTTATAGCATGAAGACAGTCAAATTAAGTAATGCAAATGGCACCACTGAATTCAGCATGTCCGAAATGTGTAAGGGCCAGCATTTCATAAAATTCGCACACTTAGTTTAGGATATCCTGGCTGAAGGGCCCACCGCCTGGAGGGTTAAGCTTACATGTACCGTTACTCCTTCAAGAGTGTTCATTATGTCGTGCTGTCTTAAGGAGAATATAGTAATAAACGCATTAAAATTGTTGCTAGATATGTGAACAAAACAGATACTTTGTATTTAAATGAGAATTTGCTTCTTCCGTTGTATATTGCCCAACAAATGATTTTCTAAAGGAAATGAAAAAAGATGATTCCAAGTTTAATTATGACAGGAAAAATGAGCGAATTTCATGATGAGAATAATTTCTGACCAGGGGAAGCAGTGTGATGCCAAAGTCAAAATTTCCAAATTTTGTGCAGTTGCAAATTTTTCTTTAAAAGTCTCTGCCTGCTCCACAGTAATTTGATTTTGAAAAGTTTTGTTAACAGAATGAGAACAAAAGAATACACAGGTTGGAGTATAGAGGTAAGATTGATGTGTGGTGTAAAAAGTAATTGGATTAGAATGATTTGCGCTTGCGGTGCGAAATTTCGGGATAGGAATACAGTAGTGTGTGTGGTGTATAGAGCGTTGTGGAGTCGATCTGAAATCTCATCGACTAAGGATCTATTCATGCTTGGAGTGATTAAGTCATTGATACAGTTTCCAGAACATATTGGAGCCGGAGTCCTTAAACTGAATCTGTTCCTGCTCCGACAAAATTCATCTACTCCACAGTTCATCTGGTGTGTTAGGAATGAGTTGCAGTGTGAAAATCATTGGGGAATAAGGCCTTTTATTGTGAAAATCATGCAGGAAAGCTTTTCTGAAGACGTAGCGTAGTCTTCCTTCCTATACAAATGAGAAAAATGTGGTCATGCCCATTAAAACTGAAATGAGGAAATCTTTTCTAGATGCTTTAGACTCAATTTGGCTTCATGTCGCACGCCGGTGAATTCCAATTCCAATTTTGCTGTGAAAATTGCACAGTTAAAGAGTTATAATCCATTGTTTTTTCATTCCCCATATCGTAATTCTGAAACCTTGTAACAGATTTCTATTCCAGAAATTTTTTATGAAGTGGAAAGTTATGTATTTGTATTAGATGAGACAAACCCTGAATTGCAAGTAGCACACGTTAACTCTGACAGTGAGAATGGATTAGTGTGAGCATAAAGCAGTTCAGGAGTGCAACAGCTTGTTCATGATGGCTATTGACGATCAGAAATGTTCCGTATTAGACCAAATCCGTTTCCAGAACATTGCTTTCCAGTGAAGTTAGAAAATTGACAAATACTGTATTCTCTGCTTTGTAGATAGACAAATCAGATGGAGCTCCTGCTGTGTCTGATTCTCAATCGAAACGTAAGTGTTCAAACGTCGCTAGGCAACCTATGGAGTCGTAGGAATAATCATTCAATATGTCTTTCATTCCTCATTCATAGGTGCGTCCGCTGATGATACTCCTCGCCAAGTGCAGCCCCCAGGCCTTCCAAGAAAACAAGAAAAGGTGGGTTTGGTAAATTAAATGCTAATCAGGAAATTAATTAACACCTTCAGTCAATGAATATTTTCTTTTAAAGGGAAGTCAGTTTGTCAGATAAGATGTGGGTGAGCTCTATTTGAACAGGAAACTGAAACTTATTTAATTATTATGATTGCAAGTTTAATTTCAGCACCACTAAGAATTACAGTCCAGGATTCTATAGATCGTGACAACTCAGCTAGCCCAAAGTCCAGCATTGTGTGCCTATCATATCACCGGTATTTAAACCTACAATGGCAATATCATCTGCAAAAAGCGAATTTCGGCGGCATTAATATGAAATTTGATCGTTTAGTAGATAGCAAAATTGGGATTTTCACCATATATACTGAAAATGATAATTTTGTGATCGTTTGGGATATGCTGATTGAAAACCAGTATAGCATGTTTGTGAATAGATTGCTGGGCATTGTCGTGAGGGAAATTATGGGACTTGCACATTGGTTTGGAAATATGGGTTTTAGTGGGTATTAGGTTGGAGCAGGACCAGTTAACCCATCCTCTCTCTATGTGGTAAATTATTGGAAAATTTATCAGCATCGAGAGACAATTCACTTTGCTTCTTAGCCATTATGGGAAAGATGATTGACTTGCTGTCACATGTGTAATTAGTTCCTACAATATTTTAATCGGATTTTTGAAATTTCAACAGTGTTTAGAAAATCTAATTTTGTGATTATTGTATACTGACCTGTATTTACCGGTTTTAAGTACCGGTTTTAAGAGTACAGGAATTTTGTAGAAGTGTATGGCCGACAATCTTTCACTTGATTAGTAGAATGATCTTTTACTAACCTAGCGGTCGATATACACCACTGTACATCGACCGAGAGAAGATCCTGTTAGAATTTAACGTAACGCACTGCTTCTTTGGGCAATAAATATTTATCGAAAGAATTCACAACTTTTGTTCAACTTTCGGACAGATTAGAAGCATGATTGATTTACGCCACACGGCGACAGTAGCGATATTAAACCCACATATCGCTGCATCTTCTAGTGACGAAAATGAAGAATTCAAATTATGAAAAATAAAAGAAGCAATTCATGTCTTAAGATGAATTAAGTTGAAACTATATCGAAACGTGCAGAGAGGAATATTGCATTTGTAGCTCTTACCTTAATCACATGAGCTTTTCCAAGAGCAACAGGCCACCACTATGTTGAAGGTCTTGAATGTGGAAGATGACTTGCTAACTTATCTAGAATACTCAGCAATACCTCAGCAATGAGAGCACCAGCAGAGCACGTTTTCAGCAACGCAGGTAACGCTCGTTTTAGCTCATTGTGTATTTGTACTAACTGCAGAGTGGAAATGTAGCAAGTGTCGCATGATGCAGGAATAGATGGAATCACGATTTGAATAATACTAATAAATATATTAAGCGATAATTATTCTTATCAATTGCAATGCCAAGACCTCAGGGAAAATTGGTTCAAAGGAAAACTTTAATTCTGCTCAAACATCAGTTTTTGCGCACGCATTCCAACGAAATGATATTCACGCCCATCCCTGGTGAAAGCGATGCTGTTTGTATGGATATTTTCGAATTGGTGCATTCATGCTATAATGATAAGTGTGTAATTAACTGCCACATTTAACCGATCCTGCAACATCTATTTTTAAACATTGTGAAGTTTGGTTTTTGGTGCGCGGATTTAATTCTTCGCTGAAATCGGATAATAGTTAGATTAAAAGAAATGATTATGGTTAACACAATATCGAGGTGAATGACGCACATCATCATTCCAGCTGATAGCGATTTTGACTGTATAGAAAATGTCTGTACAGACAATACCAACACATATGGGTATTGTGGACTTGGTGCATTAGTGCTACGTTGATACTATTATTATTTGCCTTTTCAACCGATTCTACAACATCTGTTTTCAAACATGGCTTGCGAAGCATTTTTGGTATTCAGTAAATATACATTTGGTTGATCGCAGAAATCGGACAATGGCTACTATGAAACTTGAGTCAGTCAGGCTTGAAGTTTAGTATAAAGTTACAGGCCTTTGATTTCGATAAAATTTGCCGGTGAACAGTTGACACGACTATAGGAAATTTATTGTTCTTTGCTATCGATTTCCAGCAGGAATTAATGGGCTTTTCTTTCGTTTTCACAGTTATATGCAAAATGCAAATATTAAATTCGAAATCGAGCTACCTAGTGAAAGCGGCAATCGTATAAGTTTAAACCTAATTGACTTTTGTGCTACAATGTATGCCTCTGGTGAACCTATCTTCGAGTTTTACTGTAAACCTCCGAAGAAAAATCTTTTCATGCATTATCGTTCACATCTTCTTTCAAACTGCGAAACTGCATTACATAAGAAATGAAAGACAGAGAATATGAGAACGTTGCTCAAACACTGAAACACATAAGCAGCGAGAGAATAATTTCAATAAAACTCCCCAAATCAATGGTTATTCTGATTCAATGATAAAGAAGATCAACAAAAGCTTAGAAAACGAAATTTAGCAAATTTTGATGGTGTATATTTTCCATTTCCGCATGTTTCTGAAAAGGTCGGCAATCTGATCAAGAATGTATTTCATCGTGAAAACATAAACGTCAGCGCAGTTAATTGAAACAAATAATAAATGAACAAAATTGTACAATTCAAAACTGTCCCATCAAAAACAACAGTATGTGTTTCCGAAAATGCGTCGTGTATTAAATTTTATATGAAAAATGCAAAAGCAGCTACATCGGCAGCACAGTAAGATGTTTACATGCGCCGTCGGGAACAGTTGACAAACAACAACTCATCGATCCATGAATTTATTCGATCTATGAATCGTAATGGCTCCTCACAAACAAAAACAACAACGATTCTGTACTCTGATAAAGATTCCACCAATCTTCGATTATGTGAGGCATTTTGCAGAAATAAACTGAAGACATCTATTAATGCCTAACACGAGTTGGACAGTTAAAGAGATTTCCTCTTTTGTTAACTCAGATGCAATTCACATGATTTCTATGGGAATCAGATGTGTGCTGATTCACATGTCAGATCATTTAGCAAAAAGCTAATGGTACTATCTAGCATTTCATTATCTGCCGCATAGCTCCCAATCTTCCATACCTGTCCTAAAATTTTTACATATCGCAGTTTTGCATTATTCGTAAATTAGCATCACTTACATCCTGATGTGAATTTTTAAATCTTGTTCTCGAATTTCATGGAATTACTTCCTGAAGATAGCTATGGATAAAAGCTGAAATTAATCGTCCATAAAAATATATAGCTCATTCCATCACTAGAATTTGGCTCTTTCCAAAGAAAACAAAATTAGAGAATGAAAATTGCATTCTCTGATGGTTCCTTTTATGTAGAATTCACTACTGCACACAATTTGAGAGTCAATAATGAATTAGCGTGGGATACTTGAGTACGGTATTATGAGTCGTTTACGTGGATGGACCAACATACAATTGCAACAGTTGCTTTTTTTGCATTCACGCTGCATTTCTAATTATTTTATTGCCACTTTTTAAATTCATTCTACTATTCACTTTCAATTATCGGAAACTGTTGAAGTGTTTTCTCGCTGTCAATAATCGAAATTTCTCAGCTTGCTATTCCAAGCGGTGTAGATAGACAATTATCTGAGTCTATTAGACTTGATATAAGTATTTACCAGTGTATTTGAAGTAGTCAGAATATTTGAAGTAGCTAAGATTAAGCTTATACCACTGTCACCACATGAAAAATTGAGAATATAGTTGAAAAGAAGGGGATGTCTATTTACTTACGATTCCTGACGAAAATTTGCAGAAGAGTCAAATTCTCCAAATTATTGGCTGTACAGCAATGATGGTTGGCCAACATGCGCCTCTTCAGAGTCTGAAAACACATGTGCTACACATCGCAGCGAGCAATTTGCAGACTTTGCTCATTGCCTCTGGTCCGTGCTAATGGCATATTGCTGGACAGGATCGAAATAAAGCTAAGAAATAATTCTGTAGTTCTTGCTATTTTCTGAAACTTTCTTAGTTCTTGTGCCTCTAATTAGAATATATACAAAGGGCGCAGACATATAATCAAACATGCAAGTCAAACACACTATCGACACAACTTCAATATACAATATTGAGCTAGTAATTCAAAGAAAAATGACGAAAAGTATCGTCGAAAAGTTCAGTTTTCACAGGCAAAGTAGTAAAAAAACAAAAAAATACTATTGATCAATTGCATCATAGTGACTACTAACTATCAATTGCTATCAATGTGACTACTAAGCCAATCCCGGTATCCCGGTAATGCAATCACTTAGTAGCGACGTTAGGAAGAAAGTTGAAAAGTGAAACGCACACTCCTTTCTCTTGACGTTGGCGCGACACATGGTAATAGAAACCTAGTGTAAATGTATTGGTACATAATGTAAACTAAACCTAACACCGTTGATAGTCAAGGCTGATGCTTCGCATAGAATATTGTCTTTATTTATCTTCATGTGGTTTCTTCCTTCGTGTTGTACTGCTATTCTATCATAGCATTGTCGTGCAGCCATTATAATAAAGATGTCCGTGTTCCATATTGTCGATTGAAACAAACAGAAGATATTGTCCGATATCACCAGAAGCAGTGTACGTGGGTTATTTGGTTAACTAACTTATTATGTTATCTTCTGACTTACGTTAATTTCGGCCATTCCCGTGCGAAAATTTTTTGGAAAACATTAATGAAAAATATAATGAAACATTACATGAAACAGTATAATGAAACCACTAATGAAACATTAATGTTTTGTCTACGGAAATTTAGCCATTTCATTAGTATTTTCATTAATGTTTCATGTAATGCTTCATTAGTATTTCCATTAGTATTTCATTAGTATTTACATTACATGGCGCATACGCATGGTTCATTAATGTTCCCACTACTGTTTCATTAATGTTTCCAGTACTGTTTCATTAATGTTCCCGGTACTGTTTCATTAATGCTTACAGTACTGTTTCATTAATGCTCACAGTACTGTTTCATTAATGTTCCCAGTACTGTTTCATTAATGCTCACAGTACTGTTTCAGTAATGCTCACAGTGCTGTTTCATTAATGTTCCCAGTGCTGTTTCATCAATGTTCCCAGGACTGTTTCATTAATGCTCACAGTACTGTTTCAGTAATGTTCACAGTACTGATTCATTAATGTTCCCAGTATTGTTTCATTAATGTTCCCAGTATTGTTTCATTAATGCTCACAGTACTGTTTCAGTAATGCTCACAGTACTGTTTCAGTAATGCTCACAGTACTGTTTCATTAATGCTCCCAGCACTGTTTCAGTAATGCTCACAGTACTGTTTCATTAATGCTCACAGTACTGTTTCATTAATGTTCCGAGTACTGTTTCATTAATGCTCACAGTACTGTTTCAGTAATGCTCACAGTACTGTTTCATTAATGTTCCCAGTACTGTTTCATTAATGTTCCCAGTGCTGTTTCATCAATGTTCCCAGGACTGTTTCATTAATGCTCACAGTACTGTTTCATTAATGTTCCCAGTATTGTTTCATTAATGTTCACAGTACTGTTTCATTAATGTTCCCATTACTGTTTCATTAATCTTCCTAGTGCTGTTTCATCAATGTTCCCAGTACTGTTTCATTAATGCTCACAGTACTGTTTCAGTAATGTTCACAGCACTGATTCATTAATGTTCCCAGTATTGTTTCATTAATGTTCCCAGTACTGTTTCATTAATGCTCACAGTGCTGTTTCATTAATGTTCCCAGTACTGTTTCAGTAATATTCACAGTACTGTTTCATTAATGCTCCCAGCACTGTTTCATTAATAGTCAACAGTACTGTTTCATTAATGCTCACAGTACTATTTCATTAATGTTCCCATTACTGTTTCAGTAATGTTCACAGTACTGTTTCATTAATGCTCACAGTACTGATTCATTAATGTTCCCAGGATTGTTTCATTAATACTCACAGTACTGTTTCATTAGTGTTTCCAGTATTGTTTCAGTAATGTTCACAGTACTGATTCATTAATGTTCGCAGTACTGTTTCATCAATACTCACAGTACTGTTTCATTAGTGTTCCTAGTACTGCTTCAACGTCGTTCCTAATGCTATTTCATAAATGTTCCCAGTAATGTTTCATTAATGCTCCCGGTACTTTCATTTGTGGTCTACGATAATGCACCATAATTATTTCTAGAATGATCCTACATTATATATTGTGTCATTATTAGCAAAAAGAATACCATCATCAAGTTTGTATAACACTTTCATTCCAAAGTACATGTATCTACTTATCTACCTAACACTATCTATCTATTTGTCTCTAAAAGAGTTGCCCACTACAAATACAGACTGCATGCGTCCAATGTTCTCACAATTCCTCGGTTGCCGGTTCTTCCAAGTCTCTTAATGTCGTCCTTGATGTTGCTGAAAAGAAGACGGAACCCTTTCTTAATACACATTTTTGGTAAATCACTGGTATGACGATAATGCGTTTAAATGCTTTGACGAAGTGCTCTTGAATTAAAATTGCAGTTTGAATTTTCTCCAAAAAATCCATTTGATATTCGATATCAGATAGGATGAAGACCTACAACTGTTACATGTATGTGCATGTTCCTACATTAGCACGCACAATTGTAGTCACATGCCCGCTTTAAGAATTTATTTCAGTTTATGGTAGAGGTAAAAAAAATTGCGCCATTAATTCCCGGTATCCCAATTTGCATATTTTTGTTCAATTACTTTTGATTTTAGGTCGACCGGAAACTACAATTTTTTTTCTAGTGATTATATTAAATGTTAGTATTATTTGCAATAGTGTTTTGCTATTTATGATATTTTGTCACATTTCTGTGTGCCAATGACACATTACTTCAGCTATAACTAAATGCACTATGCGGTGTGTAGGTCTGCATGTGAACTGCAGTAGGCCTACATGCATACATGTTTTCAATGCACGTTGCTATTTGTCAACAGGTTTACAATTTAAAAGTAATTTTCAATTGATGTAAAAGTCTATTCCCATTAAGCCAGCTACAGAAAAACAAAAGAAAACACGTTTAAGTGCTTTGGTATTGAGCTAGTAGAATCATAATTTGATACCTATAAGCATTACTTGAACATACCATACTGTTACTTACATTTGATATGTTATGAGAATCATCACTAACTGATTGCTTAAAGGCTTCTAGAGCAATGGTATCTGACAGAGAATTCACTATCATCACCTTACCAAAATACAGACAGCATTCAGTGCATGAATTCATGGTATGTTAGCAATTGTAATTTGACTTTTTTTAAATTTATTTATCTATCCGGACAAATTTATATAGCGCTGTACCCAAAAAGGCTCACAACATTAAAACGAACAATGAAGTAACAAATGACATAAAGTTATCATAAAATGGAAGAAAAAGTGTTAATGAGCAAACAGCTCTTCAGGCGACGCTTGAAAGTTAACAAACTGCTCGAATTATACTAGAATCATAGGGATGTAGTACCACACTGAAGGTCCATAGAAAGAAAAAGCATGACCTCCCCTGGATATTGTTTTGACGAGAGATACCTTCAATAAGCAACGGTCTTCAGATGATCGACGAGAACGGGAAGGATTATTGATTAATGTACACAGGCGAATTCAAGTAATGTCCTTTATAGCACAAGCATCCAATCTTGAGTGTTGAGCCTTCATTTATCGGAAGCCAGTTCATCTGTCCAAGATCAGGAATAATGTGCTCTCGAACGCGGATTCGAAAATCAAACGAGAGTTTGAATTTTGTAAATCCAATTGTAAATTCAGACACGTGTTTTTAAGGTACTCAGTGTTCGATTAGATCTAAGGTATGAGTGGCTTCATACAGGGCTCGAAATTTTCCGGATTTTTGAAACTTATTTTTGTCATTTTTGAGATAAGCAGAAACATGCAATAAAAACGCATACCTACCTACCCCCCCCACCCATCTACCCCAAATAATATTTTGTACTAATTGATTCATCGCCTCCTAAATTTGTCAGAGTTTTCATTCAATATGCACTATTTATTTGACATTCTTATAACTTTTTTATTAATGGATATTGATGTATCACTTCAATGTCTTACCTAGTGCGCTTCTATCTTTGTGTTTCAGTTCTACGTTATCTTTATATCACGTAATGATACAAAGTTGAAAATTGGACGGTAGTAAAGTCACAAAACATTAGCCAACCCTGTGTTTGCATTTATCAAACAATACATGTAGTTAGATATGGTGTTATCCAAAATATATACCGTACATATATAATAATAAAGAAGTTTTTCTTTCTGCAGCATAAATAATGTATAAATAGAAACTTATCAATCTTCTGTACCTTATCACATTTCTTATTTTCCAGTTATGCTAGAAATAACACTTTGGATTAATACAGAGCTATGCTAAATTTTTCGTGCTACATGCGTTTAGAATTATTGTAGACCATGAAACCTCAACAAAAGTAGCCATAGGCCAACCGGAGATTTGCTCCCTCAAGTTATGTCTGAGATGCCAGGAAATGTATTCTAAGGTTTAAAATCCCAAAAAATTCCTCGCAAGCTCGGATTTTTTAGGCTCGCTCCGCAGGCCGCTCGCCATAAATTTCCCGGATTTTTTTTCAGTACCTAATTTCGAGCCCTGTTCATACGTCATGTTGTAAAGTAAAAAAGTACTTCGCATTACGTATTAAGTAAAGAAATATAAATATATATATATCTTATGCATTAAATTGATACAATAATCAAATATTTAATGTATAAACGTGAATTGACGAAGTGCATAATTTCTACATCTACTTGAAAGCTTTTATCAGCTGCTATAGAATTAATTGATTTCTGAAGACGAGTAATCGCTATCAATTAATTGCATGTTGCCACAATTAATATCAATTGATAGATTTGCCCAATTTAAATGCAATAAACTTTTGATAACATTTGATATTACTCGGCCACTGTCTAATCCGCAAGTGCCTGCATCAAATTCATTCATCAATTGCAATCTAATTACATGTTCGTAATGTTGCTGTGCACTAAATATTCAAGATCAAGGTTCGTGTTCGTGTGAACGATCTGAAATCGCTAATTTGAATTACATGCGCATGAAATAAACTGCTTGTAAATTAATGTTGTTAATTAATCTAATTATGAATACAAAACTGCAGCTACGCTACTGTACTATAATAGTAAAAGCATTATAACTGCCTACCGTTTTCCTTTCGTAATTCCTTGAACTTTCGCTTCAGTTCGTTTTCCTTTAACTCTATGCGGTTTGTCAGATTTCTTGTTACATTCTGGATCTTGGGTCACATTGTTTGAAAAAATTGTAAGAAGTCATTAAACTTTTTCGTAGCAACTTCAAATTTTCTAGACTTTCCTCTGCTGTTTTTGGACAATGACGGGATTAGACGCGACTGTGCATGATATACTGATGAGACGACAACGACGAGGCGAAAAGGTCACTATGAAATTCTGAATTGCGTCCAGCGCATTGATGAAATGGTCCGTGTTTCCGCGTTGCATGTCGATTACCAAATAGAGACGATAGCATTAAACTTCGAGGAAAGTCGATAAATGCGCATAGGAAGAAACTGACGGCTCACGCGTTGTCGTGACATGACGTCACTGCGGTAACACACAATAGGGAAGCATGAATAATCCAAGGCAAGGATTCTAAATATAGAATGGTAAATTAATGTTTCATTAAGGAAACATTACATGAAACCATACCGGTTTCATTAGTGAACTTTACATTAATGTTTCATTAATGAAACATTATATGAAACCATTGCAGTTTTCATTAATGAACTTTACATTAATGTTTCATTAATGAAACATTACATGAAACCATTGCAGTTTTCATTAATGAACTTTACATTAATGTTTCATTAATGAAACATTACATGAAATCATGGCAATTTTCATTAATGAACCTTACATAAATGTTTCATTAGATGAACCATTACATGAAACCATGGCAATTTTCATTAATGAACCTTACATTAATGTTTCATTAGATGAACCATTACATGAAACCATGGCAATTTTCATTAATGAACTTTACATTAATGTTTCATTATGTGAACCATTACATGAAACCATGGCAATTTTCATTAATGAACTTTACATTAATGTTTCATTATGTGAACCATTAGTATTTTCACTAATGCTTTATCATGAAATGCTGCAATTTCATTAGTCATTAATGAAACATTACATGTTCATTAGATGAAACATTAATGAATTGCAAAATTATTTTCGTACGGGTTGAATTTATCTCTTTATTCCGTATGATTTTTATCGCATACCTATAATGTATTTGATTTTTTGTATTTTGTACATTTTATCCACTCTTACGCTTCCCTTGCATCACGCTTATGCACAGATCGCAGACAATGCAACAACAACTGCTGTCAAAGAAATGAAGGCTTCAAATACTTCGGTTGTCAATGTGCTCACCAAATCAACGACGTTAGAGTCAACAAAAGACACAGTCAGGGTTTCATCCAGCAAGAAGAATACTACTGCACAAAAGGACGAAATTTCGACTTCTGGGGTTAAAACCAGGACAACTGTTACAAAAATTCCTCAAACTCAAGTAAAGGTAGCTGTGATAGTTCCTGTTTTCATCAGTGGATCAAACTCTAATTCTCCTTCGGCAGCTTTTCTTAATTTGCACTGACCTATGTAATTTTGAGTTTGCGGTGGCTTTTATTACTAACGAGTTGTTGTTCCTAATTATGATATTAATTTGATCAATTTGAGTGCATTAATTAAGTTATTTGTAATTTTTAGAGAAATATATTGCTGTCGCATCTGCCTAATCTATCCGATTCACCAGATCCTAGTTGTCAGGACGCATTCGACCATCTACAAAGAGTACCAGTTGCAGAGATAACTGCATATTTTGTTCAATTTTAAAGAGCAGTTACCGCGAAGCTCTGCATGAATTTATACCACACTTTAAATTATAGCAATTGTATAGTCAGTGGCAAATTCTGAAATAATTGCAATTGAAGTCGATGCGTTGGCTCATTATAAATGCATAAATTTTAAAGTGAGAGAATGCCAAGTTAGCATGTAAGATTTACAGCAAAATTAGTTTCAATTAATTTCTGCCTTCCGCACGAAGCTATCTTCATGGAACTTAGATGTCAGTGCAAACACTAATATTTGAGTTCCCTATAATAGGCAGAACTTAGTCGGAATTTATTTTGTCTTAAGAAACTAAGCAATATAAGTTAACCTGGCATTCCATTACTTTTGAGTGAAAAAGTCCAGTGAAAATGAGTCTAATGAATTTATGGAATATAAAACACAATGACTTAAAGTATTTAATTAACTTTAAAGACAAACAATCGTCTTAAAATCGAAAATGATTGAATATTTCCCCGAACACTGCATCCTCAATCGTATCTATTCTCTATTTGCTGATTGTTAATGTAATCAAAAATAAATTACAGACACTTCTCTCAAGGAAGCGATGTATTGTTGAGGCATTCAAATATTGTACACGAAATAATACAACTAATGCTTACTGACGTGCATCAGTGCATCAATATGTGCCTATGTACTTCACGATTGGATTACCGGACAGCATTACCTTTAAAGTAAGGTGAACATCTGATAAAATGGCGTCACTTAGCCAATTAGATTGTTTTTGTAGTCCATTGCTGGTCTCAACTCTTATATAAAAGTATATTATTCCTGTAGATCTCGATTTGTCATCGTCACTTAGCTAAGCTTTCAACTGTAACCTCTGTGTTGCACTTCTGAACGTTTCGATTGGCCTGAAGATGCACTGCATCATTTTTTCATAATTTCTTGTAACAAATTCTGTAGTGTTTTATCATATTTGATGTCTAAAATAATCGCTGCTTCTGAAAACCTATTGAAAACCTGAAAATCTCAAAACTGCTTTGAGCTGGATCATTACCCTTTGATTCTCTCCCGTGACATTGTTCTACATGTGACCATTATTTTTACATTTTGTTAACAAAGTTGCTGATTTTGTCATCCTTATTAATGCAGCTTACAGAGCTTTCCCTCATATGCATGCACGCGAAGACACGCACATGGAAATCGATGTTTTTTGATTCTTTTTACGCTAAATTTCACAAGACGTGTACATGTTCGGGAATCCGTATCTGTATTGTTCTATGAATAGATTCAGTTTGTCCACCGATATCAAGCATGTCGTAATAGACTACCTCAAACTGTTCGAGCTTCAAGTCGTTTCACGTAGTATTGCGTTGGTCATCGAACCATTCATAGACAAGACGAAATCATTCGACTACTATCTTGCCAAGTTAATTTACGAGTTTCGAGTAGTATACGATTTCTAATAAAGTCGTGTCAAATTGTATCTAACTACCACATGTATTTTGAACAATGGTACCTAACTTCCAGCGGAATGCAGACAAGTTTAGAAGTTCTATTATTAAATGGCAGGGTATCTAACTGAACGTTGAACCATGAATTCCGAAAATTGACAAACATTTCATTGGATCTCGCATTTCCTCAAAAATGAAGCACAATTAAGGGCTGGGGTGCTCAAATTTCATTTTTTAAATCTCCACAGCATCATGATTTTTTGCAAATTGTTGCTGAATGTGCTTGTAACACTGTGAATTTTTGGGCGTATTAATGGTGCCAAGAAAGTTAGACAAATCAATTTCAAATTTCCTCAAATCAGAAAAAAACTTGTTCGTTACAGTTCAGATGGAGGTGATGATTGGTTGTGTTTGGTGTGCATAAAGATAATTTGGATCATTTTGTACCTAGAGATGAATGTATGCCATTCATAACGGATTACATATTGCATGGCTACAATAGCATTCCCATTATGGCTTCTGATGTACGAGTACTCATCACTGCTCTTATTAAGCCCAATACACATCGAGCTCCATAATGCATCGAGATGCTAGGGGGAATTGATTCGGCCTCTTTCCGTAATTTCTAAAACGACGCTCAGGATTGCATGAAAATCACAGCTGATCAAAGTTTGCTTGTCAATTTTCCACTTGTGGTGCTGAATTGCTCCAACATGTTCAATTCTTGTAAATTTCATTTTCATTCAGTTACTGCATGAAAGCTCAACTTTTGTAAATTTCAGAATTAATGACAATTCTTCTAAATTTCAAATTTTCAAGCAGTTTGCGTTTTAACGAATCTTGGCTTTACATTCCCTTTATGATCTCTGATAATAATGATAGAATTATTGAATATTGTGCGAAGTCACATTTGAGAACAAAATGATATTGATAAAAATGGCTTATCCCTATCATGGAATACAACTCAATTACAAAATGCTTTCCACATGGGGAGCCCAACTTGCTGATCTTGCAAACACGAAACTCCGATATTAATTCCAAAGGCTCGACCATCACCGGTAGTCTTTATCAACGGAATCATCGAAGGAAATGTTCGACTGTGGCACAATAAAATTCACTTTAGAATGTGGAACAATAGCTTATCAACATCAAAAGGATGGATCTGCTTAACAGGAACGAAAACAGTCATACAAATTGTATGGAATAATACCAAACGAGAAAAATTAACAAACAGATATATTTAGAGTTTACATAATACTAAAAAGGTTTAGAATATGCATGTAGATCTATAGGACGTGCTTGGGTGCGTGGTCGATCCATACTGTACCATTTCCACCTTCTCTTTCTATGCAATTCTTGGTTCAGTCTTCAACTTGCTTCTCTCAGTATGTGACTCCTCAAAGTGGTCGATTCCTGACAACGACCCAGCCCCTATTCCTTCTCACAATTATACATTCGCAGTTTCATTTTTAAGTGGTCAGACCAGTGCTATGTAATTCTGATGGCTGTTGTAATTGTACGTGCATCACCGAGGAATAATGACCTTTTCATCTGCGATTGTATTGTTAAAGTAAATGGAGACAATGTCCAAGCATGGTTTATTAAATGCGAGATGGCAAATAAGTAAGATGTCTTGTATGGCTGGCTATTCATGTAAGAACACGCCTAGTTCACCGGTAGATACTTCTAGGAGTTAAACGATGTCCTTCGGATGCAGTTTATACATGTAAGTAATCAAAATAGTCGCCGGCAATAGAGACATTTCTAAGGATATTCTGTACTCTGAATAAATTTAGAATGGAGCATTGCCTGGTGTTGGTTGGTGCGAGCACACAGAAATTTATTTCTGCGTCTGTGTTCAAGAAATTAGGCGTTTCAGTCAATACTTATCTTTTGGGCCGGAAAGACCAGTTTTACTTTTACACTAGTGGAAATTCAAGTCTGCATTCCTACAAAAATGGACACTTTCAGTTGTTCATATGTGCGCGGCTGACATGTGTGGTCTGAATGGCGATGATATGGTCGCGAGGAGATCGGCTTGATAAAGATTTCTATTTCTAGAATATCTACAGAGAGTTGCAACTATCAAGTCAATAAAAGGCATTTTTGTTTTCCCTTCCTCACTCGCCGGACCCAGGAATTGAACAGAAGTCCGCGGTGGAGACAAGTTTGCACCTTCTACAATAGGTCACGCCGACGGTACAAAAGGAATTCGAGTGAAGGCAGAAATCATCGCCATGTGATACCGACAGCCTATTGGCCTATTATTATTGACAGAATGCTATCAGCATTCATTTTGTAGTGAGTCAGTCAGAAAGCTTGCAGAAAGTTGATGACTCACAGAAAAATTGATCTGAAGGTCAACAGCGTCACTTCGAAATTACATTGAATGACTGACAGTCAGTTTTGTGAGTTGAACGATCGAACATGTTTCTAAGCATCTCGGTCGCATTTTCAACGACTTATCTCGATTCTGTCAGAAAACAACCACAGTGTAACGCTTTCGATGAGGGATGATTTGCCATTTTATCGTCCATCAGTCAGACTTTGGTGGAATATAAATTCCCTTCAAAATATTAGTATTGTATTCTTGTCAGAAGGTTATCAACCTGCAAAAAATATCAATGTTTTGGATACAACAGCTCATTCTAAATGCTTTCATTTTTATCACACCCTCTATGATGGCTGGAATGAAATGTTGTATTTTTAGCATTCATGGTATTCAAAAAAGAATTTGTCGCAATTATCGATGGAGAAGGAATATAAAAGTACGAATATGCATGTAATTTATATAGGGCTTGCTTGATGAATTTATCGATAGCCAGATTTAAAATCTATGTAAAGAGTAGGTGCTTGTCTGTTGAAACACTGTACATTTAGATCCTGCATTAAGTGATTGAAGATCCAGTGCTCAGTATGGCTTCGATAAAGTGCATTTCTGGCTCATTTCCTCCCTCAACAGACAGTTCGTTGGTCGCTCTTGTATGTTCTGAAGCTCAAATGTAGCTGTTGATTGTCAGATTACCTTAGAAAATAGATGTATAGTCATTTTTACTCGGAAAGGTGAGATGGTAGATACGTGCTTACCATATTATTTTCCGGTATTCTCTCAGACAAAAGCGATAACAAATTACATAAAAATATTTTCATGTACATGAGCAAGAATGAACAAGGAATGAAATGTTGATCGAATCAATTTACCAAGGAATGCGACTTTAACGGGTAAACCATCCCCAGAAAAAAAGATATGATGTTCGTCTCATCACTTAATTCCTTCCAAATCTAGTAATTCTGCATTATTTTTGTTGTCAATGATTTCAGGCTAAAACCTCAAACAGTTATCTAATGGAGCTGCTCAAGATGTCCGCCGCACGTAGAAAGGCAGCGATGGCTAATTTGCCGCATGACAAGCGTCTGCAAATGTTAGCGTCTCTTCATCGCTGGAAACATGCGGAGCGGATGAAAAGGCTCGCAGCGGCTCGCGAGCGCCGAAAGAAGCATAACTAGAATGCCTGTCGAAGGAAGAGAGTTGTTGTGGCTGTTGTTGATCATTCCTTGGTGGAGGGAAGCTGGTATGTTGTTGAGTATGACAGGCAGCTATGAAGAAGACGCCGTGAAAGAGGTGGGTTTTCAACAAAGAAAGTTCCTCGATGCTTGCTGGGTGCGGTGGATACCTCTTTCTTCATCGCTGAATATCTAACGACGGTGGTCATTGATATTATTGCAATGAAGTTTTGATTGGAAACATCATTACGTAGATAGATAGAGAAGAGACTTGAATGAATTTATTTTCTATGTCAAAGGTAGACTGCCTTCAGAAATCTCGTTGCATTTTTATCCACGATCGGAGCAGTTATTCTCTCTCCTTCATTTCAGTAAGCGTACACGTATAGGAGAAGTTCTCATGACAAAATCCCATATTAATGATCACATACCTCTCAAATTACCTTCAATCTGAATATTTACATTTACTTTCGTAATTCGCACTTTGTTAGGAAGCAGAGATTGTTAATGAAATTCGTCTGATTGTACTTTCCCTTCTATATTTTCTTTAATGCATTTGTCACTTATCAGTTGTCACTGAGGAAGCGATGACCTGCGTACTGAGACGCGTTTCACAATAAATCTTATTCAATCTCTACGGCGCATTTCTAATGAATCCAGTACCCTACATAACATGATATTGTTTTACATGCATTATAATCAAGATAATTCTACACTGCTCCTAAAAACATGTAGTAAAAGGCACTAGGAATTAGACAGTATTCGATATGCAGAAATTTCTGCATTATGGCGGCACTTCTCAATCTTAAGTAACATGACATGAAAATACATAGCATGTTGTTGCTGCAAATATAGATTGATTCTGCATCATAATTTTCAGTTGAGCTTCGGTTGATGTCAACCCAAACACAAGAACGCAACAGTATTTTATAAAAATTAGAGAATCTACATGAAAGCGTTGATATGTAGGTCGTGTAGCCACATGCCATCAGCACAATAGATCCGGTGTGTACTTGAATGTTGGTATATTGGGAATGGAGCGGTTTTCTGTTTTGGCTTTTTCGTAATGTATTATCAAGATCAAATCAATGTTTGATTCTTACTAAGGATTTTGGCATTGAAATTGTGGCAAATGTCTTCGCTGATAATCATCGAGATTTTACCTAAATAATTGAAGTGTGCTGTGAAGCGTTCTCATTCTAGGACGCTTCATTTAAAGGAATTTCTTGGGCATCCCCATTTTTTCTGAAAATCATTTTTAAATGATAAAGATATTTACCTTAGCGGGTCTTACTTACGTCATACGGTAGCCGTTGTCATCCTTGCGGAAAATGGCCTCCCTTATGGAGCGAATCCAAACTGCACTATCCATAGCCATACGTGTGCAGTACTTTGAAGTTCGTCTCTCCATTACTTTCTTTGTCAGCCTCTATTTCTTTTCCTTTCTCTTGAAATCCATACTGTCGTTCGGTGGCTCCACCTGTTTGTCAGGTCGCCTGATAACATGACCAGCTCATTTCCATTTGAGGTGTTTTGCTTCGGTTATTACATCCTTCATTCCCGTTCTTCTCGCTAATTCTTAATTTCTTACTCTGTATCTCATTGTAATGCCGATCATTCTTCTTTCCATCACTCGTCTACTTTCACCTTTCGATAGCCTAAGAAGGTAGCCGTTCACCATTCTCAAAAGCGTCTTCATGATATTCACATCTGCCTCAAAATTTGCCGTCATCAACCTCAGGGCTTTCTTCAAGCTCCAAGGCGTCCTCCTGAAGGTGAAATTGGCGCCCCTTTCAAAGGGATTTGGCATACTTAGGCTACCCTCTCAACTTTTCCTACGGCACCTCGGGCTGCAATCAGATCCCTGAAACTAGCAAGCTAAAGTTGGGATAGCCTCCTCACACCTGCGACTGTTACCAGGACGTGGTCAGTCACCTCATAAAGAGCGGTGGCACTTCTGAGGCGGACAGACTCGAGCTCTGAAGCCTCTGCACCTCCGAGCTGAGGCGCAGTCTTAGCCAATTGAACCATCATGTGACCTGAAATTGTTAAATGTGATGGACGGAGGCGAGTGGCAATTCATACATGTAGTAGGGATGTATTGCAGGATGTGCTTTATTGAAATGTTGATAGTAAACAAGCAGGGTGGTGACTGGTTGTAAAATTTTTAATCCCCTGAATATTCCTGCAAGATTGCTGATAATTTCTAAGCTCAAATTTGTTCATTGATCCAGTTCTTTCACGACGAAGCGTCTTATCTAACCATAAATTACTGTGAACTAGACAGCGGTCGTGGAATGGATGACCACTAGAACTTCATTTATGAAGCGATAATGTCTCTAGGGAATCGCTTATTTTTCTGGCATCTAGCAAACTGATGGAATGTCTGAGGATAACTTTACTTGATGAGACTTCTCGAATGAGGATTTAGTTAAAACAAGGATCATAGCGACACTGAAGCGCTCTGTCTCGTGCGTCCATTATCGGTCTGCAATCTGTAAGAATGACGTGAATATTTCAAGACTTCTTCAATTATTTAACTTGGGTTGTTACTTCGATGCCTTTTCTTGTAGAAAACAAATTGGAATTTTGCAGTGCTGTTTTATCGAGTTTTAATATATGCAAATTGATGATGTACCTGTATCTTAAGTCTGTGACACACAGTGAAGTTTCACAACGTGATTTTTTGGAAGCACGTAAATAGGAACAGAAATTTTGAATATATTGTATTGGCTATTTATCATGTTTTCAATGTAATTGGAAAGAGCCAGTATTGAAAGATGGCTTTATTTTCTTTTTTGTTATTGTTTACAATTAATTTCAGTTACAATCAACAACAAGATTGAGCTCAACAATTATGCAGATTTTCTTTTTTATTAAAACATTTTTCTGTTATGTAAAAATCATAAAAAAGATAATGTGTTATATTATATCAGCATCAGATTTCTAATTCACACCTCATGTCTTCTTGACAACTATTAACTCTGTGCTTAGTACATGACATTCTTCCAATCATTTTATACTTATATAGTGTGCATGCACTTATAGTTCAAGCCTTTTGTATTACTAATCCATTTCTATGTCCTATGTTTTCACATCTAGTCAGGTCATCATTTAGATGCTATTGGTACTATGTAACCCAAAACTACGTGTTTCATAGCCCTTCCCCCTTTTGTATTCAGTCTATATGTTATTATGACATAGACGTCGGTGTGAATTTTAGATTTTATACTAGACCATAATTTCCTTCCTTTTTACCTGAAGATAGTTAGCGGATGTTAACTGAAATTAATTGTAAACAATTACAAAAAAGAAAATAGAACCACCATCTCTCAATATTGACTCTTTCCAATGACATTAGGAACAGAAATGATTCAGTTCTTCTATCAAGACGACACAAAAGGCTGTGTAATTTGACAGACAACTGGCCAAAATGCCTGCACATATCATAGATATTCTTCTTTAGTAGAGCGATTGTTTTGCTTTTTATTATTTTCATATGTTTTCCATTGCTTAGTTTTGAAATGCTTCTCAGATGGTAAAATTAATCTAGTGAGATTCGTATATGACACCCTTATGCGAAAAATATTCTACAGCCGAAACTGAGGAGATTGTGACTGCCCTTCTGCTTTTCGGATACTTGGTTTCCTCTGTTTACTTTTCTGACTAGACAATTATAGCATTTGCTTGGAATGGTACATTTGTGTAATGATAATTTTTCATTTGACTGACTTTCTGAATTCGTGTCATCTCGTCAACTTTTATTATCGATCTAGTTTTTCTGCCTTTTTGCTGATCATTAATCAGTGAATAAAAGTTCTCATGCTTAGGAAAGTCCTTATTTATGGACAGAATGAGCATGCTATTTCTCAGTCGCAATAATGACTTCTCCACATTTGAATTAACATCACGGCGAGACAGGTATGGTTATTGCTTTGTCGGCGATTTGCTTGCTTCACTTCGTCGGCGATCATTGTGAGGGCTCGTGACTTACAGTCGTCTCCAGAAATTCAATCCATGAGCTGAACAATGAATCACTCACCTTAACACTATAATTAGAATCAGATCTGTCGCATTGATAAGAATTTGTGTCTTTATTGTCTGTTCATTATGATATGTTATCTATTCACAATATCATTCTTATCAGATATATTTAGTGTATTATGAAATACGTGAATCCAATTCAGGTTTCACGTAAATAAAAATTATCAGTGAAAGTTGTGGAAGATGTGCAAATGATGTATATTTATTATCGCTTGCTGAAACATGTCTTATTGATCGCTAGTCAAATAATCCGTAAGGCATCGAAATTTTTCACAGCATTTTTTTCGTCTGGAGATGAATCAAAAGATCCAGATGCATCGTCCGATTACAATAAGTGCAAGTAGCTATTAAGACGATGAGACGCGCGGAATGAATCAAAGAGAGAGCTGTCATTGACTGAAAATTGTAAAATGTAACCTAACACTTTGTACGTAGTAACAACAGACATTTTGAAGTTCATGCACTGAATGCGCTACATCGATCGAATCTACTTGAATGAAGCTGCTGACCTATTCTCCAAGCCTTAATGCGGAGACCTTAATCACTTAAAAGTCAAATGGAATATGAAACGGTTTTTTTATTTAAATGCGCGACTCTGACCGCCGACAATATATTACTGCTGAACATGCTTACTTGTGAAAAAGGCTATAATAGAGAGAAGTAATATAAGTGAGTTGATGGAACTCTTAGATATTTTCACATGCAACTAACCATCAGAATATCAGAATATCAGAACGTATATTTTTTCAATACATGAAAAATACGTACAATGAGGTTAATACAGATAGCAAGTTGCAATAATGACATATTTACAGGAAAATGATTTGTGAGATTTATGAGATGGAGAAATGATTCTAGCTTATCTGGAAGGAGAGGACATTGTCAGCAAATTTCAGTTGATGATTGATGATAGAATCATAAGAATTTTAACCATTCGATAAGACTGGGTCATTCATACAATCGCGCACGAACGCATAGGCACTTTGTTATAAATATTGTTTAAGCGTCTGCTACATAAATATTTAATGATTTCTCTATGAGAACTTTCGAATTTTTTTCCTATTATTTTGGAAAAGAAAACCGAAAAATCAGTCTGAAATGCAAAAAGCATAGGAAGACATTTTTTAATTGCCATAAGGTGAGTAAATTTGGTGAATGGAAATTGAAGTGCCATAAATTATGTAGAAGTCCCAGGAAAACCCCAAGAACGTAAGTGAACATGTAAGGTTTGATAGTGAGTCTGTGTTTTTGACAACCCTGCTTGTCAACCAGGCCGTGCAACTACTACGTAATCGCCTTAATCGACTGTTTGAACACCACCTTCCCCTGTCGGTTCCGTAATCGGCTCAGTAAATTCCCTGTCCATTTCGCAATCGCCCACGTTGGAAAATCTCTACAAGGATAAGGAGGCATTTTTGTAATGAACCCTTTACTAACTGTCCATTTCATGCAGTGGATATCAGCGATGATTTCTATCACGGCCTTGGAACAACCACTATATCTTTGAGGTTACATTAACTTTCTTCCAAATCAAATGAGGTTTAGCTGAAAAGTCTGAAATGAGTGCATGTAGCAATAATGCAATGCGAATACATAAACATTGGTGAAGTTGATGATTTTGACTTCTTGCTGGTGTATGCCGATAGTAACTTCACGAATGTGATCAACTTAGGCCAACACTTCCTTTTTTGCGGTCTTACTGGTCGTGCATTCACACTTAGCTGTCTAGCTAGCTCGTGTTTGAATCTCAGTCAGATACCACCGTTGAGATGAGTTGTTCAAGATCTTCGAAATTCTTTATTGCATTCCCATAGATCCCACGATCATCTCGGTGTTAGAAGCAACCAGATGAAATGTATCTAACAGTCTTTGGGAAGTGACTAGTGATTTGTGTACAGCATACATAGGAGCCCATTAGAAGCAGAAACATAGTCTCATAATGTGTAAGAGTGAAGTTTGAAAAGTGGGCAGTGCAACGAACCTGGGAATGAACAATCACTCGACTCAAGTGTTCCACCTTGAACTAGGAAAACAAACAGTTGCGAAGCGGGTTTTGCGGACATACTCGAATGTCATACTTGGCACTCGACAATAATGAATTTGCTTCGATGACGAAAGTTGTAAATGATAAGAAGCTAATTATGTGCTTTGTTGCTGTTGAACATTTCACGAAAGATCAAGTTTGATAATATGCGATTTGACTGGGAGACACATTCCCTTGTCGGAGACGATTGTGAGCTCGTTCTCAATTGTCTTTGAAAAAGAGCTTTAATGGTAGCAAATCCGAATCTTAATTTTATACAATTCTTCTACCGATTTTCAATCCAAGCATCGTCATAAGCATTTCCAAGTAAGACAGGAAATATTCTAAGTGAATATGTGAAGAAGCTCAAAGGATCTTCAATCAATTGCTGTCAATTAATTGAAGGCTTCTTTAATCCATTATCAATTCATTAATTGACTAAGATTTCAAATTGATAGCGGCAAACTCGAGGTAATTCAATATTGCCATTTTTGAAATCCAAACACAGCACCAACTTTATTGTTAGCCAAAATTTGTTGAAATATAAAAATTGCTTAGCCAAATGCCAAAATCAGCCCAACGCCTTCGTCATCTTGACATTTTTACCAAATGCTACATCATATGCAATGAAAGAAGAAGCTACACATTTCTAATTTTCAACAAATTTTAATTTATGATAAACGGGGCGCTGGAATGTTGCTCTTGTATGTCAAACAGTAGCAAGAAAAGTTCAAAATCAATTTATTGATAGATCATGAAATTTTATATTCATCAAGTAGAAAGTTGTTCAGAATTTCAAAAATCACGTGCATCAAATATTGTCTTTCATTGTTTCATTTGACCATCAAGCACAGATTGTATATAGATTGCTGCGATAACTCTCAAATTTCATGACATTTTTAGTAACTACTAATTCCACAATTCAGTTGAAAAACCAAGTGAAATCTAGATTGGCTGTTTAGTTACATGATTGATTATGGCATTGCACTCGACATCCTAAACAAATGTTTTGTTTTGATCCATTAATAACGAGCGCATAATTCAAAAGTTACAGTTTTTAAAATCTTTCAAATGCCATTTATGGGCATTCTAGACATTCTACGAGTTCGGAAGTGGTGACATTAGAACTGCGTTGGTATCCTCTTTAATTTAGTCACTTATTTGCGCTCTGGGTATAACGTTGCTTCGACATGGTAGAAAAGGCTGGGTTTTAAGCAGTATTCTTCCTTCTGGGAACTGAAGCAGATAGATTCATACTCGGAATGTTTTCCTAAACGCCATCTATTCATAAAGAAAAAAATTCAGCAGTGGAGCTTACTTTTTTCCACTAACAAATATTTACCCTGAATTCTCATGAATTCATTGCTCTGAATTCTACCACTCAAATGAATAAAGAAAGGATTTAAATCGCAATCATTTATTGATAGTTTCTGCGCATAAGAGTCTAATGAAAAAGACATGCATTGTGATTTAGATGTAGTAGTAATGGAATCATGTGCTCGCATTATTGTGTATCATGAAGCAGTCACATGGTGAAATATGAGAACAATAACATAACGGGAGACTGCAAGAGCGTTTTTGTTATCACAATAACAGGTGGAATGCTTTTTACGCAGACAGTTTCTTTGCAAGTGAAACACTGAATGTGCGATGCTCCATGCCGGAAAAGCATTGTGGCTGTATAGTAATGCAAAGTGCCCTGGAAGTCTTAAAAAGTATCCTTCGTTTGTTCATCATAGGCGTCATTGGTCGACTAATTTGATCAATTACATGTATTAGATTTATGATACATCATTACACATTATTAACCTGTTCAAAAATGAACTTTCGACGGTTGGCCAAACAGTTTCGTCTCCCACATAATATATTTGTGGATATATTAATATCTATATAATATGATATAATATATATAATTATTATATAATTATGAATAATATTATATATGATAATTATATAATATTATGATATAATATAATATATTATTTCTTTCATTGCAGCACTTGGTCATTCTCTTGCTTATCAAATTTCTATGAAACGTGATGTTGTTTTCAAACTTAATACTTTATAATGATCTATAGATGATTATTTCATGCTTCAGCATTTGGTTTCATTGATGATTTTTTGCTATACCGGTATTCATTTTTTGAGTTTTCATTTTGATTATTTCAGGATTCTGATTCGGCTGCTAAATCAATTGACAAAGGTATAGAGAACAAAGATACTTCGTATAAGAAGAAGCAGGAGAAGTTAGAAGATAAAGTGGACGAGTCTAAACCTTCGGCTGAAAAATCTAAATCCCTTAAATTTGATAGTCAATCTTTAGACAAGAGAGCAGCAGTTATACCTCCTCCAGGTGAAAAATCAGAAGATAAGAAAGCGGATGTCAAAGCAGATGGAAAATCAGAAGATGGCAAAGTAGATAGAAAATCAGAAGATAATAAAGCAGTTGAAAAGAATGTAGAAGGAAGGAAAGCAGAAGATTCCATGGAGTCCAATAAAGTTTTGCGAGCACCGAATTTGCAAGCAGCCCTCGAGAAAATGAAGCGAGCAAGAGCGTCATTGGTGAAGGAGGAATCACAGCCGCAACAAGTAGACCTTCCACCTAAGGCTGGTGGTCAAAAGATGGAAAAGATCGATAACCAAGTAAGAATTGTGTTGAGATTATGTAATTTATCAAAGATAGCTGTGTCGTCACTTGTAACTGAAGATCAGTAGACGCATCGCAGAGGCGAATAATTCGTGCGATAACTTAACAGAAAATAATGGAAGGTCCTAAGTGACATTGTTGACGCGTAGGGCTTACTACCAACTGCAAGCTCACTAATTAAAATTGTTTTAATAGATGGCAACCGATGCATTTCATTAGAGTAAATAGCATGGCATAGTCACGGAACAGTACCTGCTCTTTTTAGCACTGAAGATTGCCAATTCGCTCGAACATAGAGAAGAATGACATCACCAGACTTGAAAAAGCTACAATTACTTATCAGTGCAGCTGGGGGAAAGCCCAAACTCCTTGACATTGACAAACGATAGCATCCTACAAGGAGATGCCGAATCTTGTGATCATGAGCCGCGCGACAGCCAGGATAAATGGACACAGGGCAGCCTGTAGTGCAGTCCATCAACTCGTTCGCTTGTTCTGAAAATTTCAGATAACATGAGCCAGTTTGAGATGTAGTGACTTGTATGACAAAATTCAGCGTCTACGGCTGCCGTGGAATCTCATACTTAAATAAATAACTTATTGCCAAACACTTGTGCTTAAGTTACTTTTGTTCAAGTCTGCGTACATTTTCCCTTCCAGTTCCTGTTCTTCTTATAGTTATTGCTGATCATGGCATTCCAGGTTACAGTGCCGAGCCGGTTTGTTGTTAGGTTTGAGGGAATCCCTAAATGCTTATATCATGATGTAATAGGATGGATTAATGGATATGCCATATGTAGGAAGGTACCATGAACTATACGAGATCCAGTTATCGTAAAAGATCCAGCTTTCTTCGGATTCCATCTCCGTCTTCTTGAGGAGATTATGGACCTACTGAGAGTGTGTTTGTTTCTTTTAGTTAACATGCAAAAACATTTTGTCTGACACTGATCAGTTATTCCTAATTAAAGGACTGCGTGGCCGACTCGTTACTCGTTGGATCCACATGTTTGGCCTGTTTCGGACTGGAGCAAAAACTGAGGCATTCTCAGAGTCTTCCAAGTCCTACTTTTAACTCGGTCAAATTTCACATTTCTTCTAAGTATGGATTGTGTTTGTCGAGTGTACTGTAACACTGAAATTTTGACATTACAAACCACTTGCTGCGTGCATCAGTACCAATCAGCATCATGTCAGCACATACACGACGGTAGTAATGTCAGTAGTATCATTAAACATTCCTTTGAGTAACATGCTGTTTCAGCAAGCTGTACAGTTACGCGTCATGCGGCAGGCATTGCCAGTCTGCCATTCAGGTGATGACAATGGATCACATTGTTGCTCGAGAAGCTACCTGCAAAGCATGACCAACTTCTCCTAGCGCCATCAAATCATCTTGCTCGCTTTGAAGACTCTTTTCCGTCTCAGTACAGGGTCGACCTTGTATTCATTCTCCAGCTGCCTCGGTCGGCAATGTCTCGCTCTGTCAACCCACAGTCTACATACTGTCTATCGCTTGTCTTCTCAATGTCCTTCTTTGTCCACCTCTTCAGCGTCTACCGGAAACGGTTGTTCCATATTCTTTCCGAATTGGGTGCTCAGCACCACGTCCCAAGACATGACCGAGCGTTCGAAGACGGTTACTTTTCAACTTGCTCTCTATAAGGGGCCATTTCTACTCTCTTTGGCACATGGCTATTCAGGCCATGATCAACTCTCGTCTCTCCGAATATCCTTCATAGCATTCTTGGAACTTTTTTAAGAGCCAAACGTTATAGGATCTGCGTGGGAGGACATTTCCCACAAGTCCACTTTTTGCTCAATCAGCACTTTGATGGAGCTGGACCTTACCTCTAATAGTCCATTTAATATATGATCATATTCTAATGTCTTGAGGTCTTTCAGCACCAAGGCGTGACGGGAGGGCCTACCCAGGGTGTATAACACCGGCTTCTGACCAGTAGCAGCAACAATGTATACCTGGACCCCTGCAGGAAGAAGCTGTCAGTATTGTTCGCTTTTTGTAATTAAGGGGGTTGCACTTGTTAGTCCCCCGTCTTTGTAGGATTCATAATGTGATTCCTAAATCCATTTACATATCAGTTCCTATTAAATCGAGCTTGAGAGAGCGTCGGTCTAAAGAATCACTTGTAAAGCGACTATGTGCGATCTTGTGCACTAAAGGGTGAAATCTTCCCGCATAGCGCTATGTTGTGGATCTCTGGGTAGGTCCTCCAGACTCGCTTTTTACCTGGTGCTGCAACTAGCCATCAGATTCGACACCATTAACTATTCGGTAGTAATTGTCATGAATGTGATTGTGATATATTGTAACAAATTGAATTGAGTTGACTCAGAAATACTATTCGAGTTTTGATAGAACATTTTGTTCAATTCGAACTCTATCTAAGAGTTGGACTCGGTGAGAATTTTTGCCGGATTCAGACTCAGACACCACTCCAAATATAAGTGATTCCGTCACGGAGTTGCTATTTTCTTTCAGCGCGTCGGTTTTCTCGCATTGAAATCGTCATTTGAACAATTTGACAAATTGGTAGAAGTAGATCGAGTGAGGAAGCATCAGTGAAATGCTGTACAACATCGGAAGTTATGATGAAGGCTTGGCACGTATAAAAGCCACTCAAATTATCGGTAAAGAAGTTCAGAAGGATTGATGACAACATCGGAAGTTCGCTGATTTCAACTTTCTTTTCATATCTAGTGCCTTATCTGTCTACTTATGATGCAGACATAGAGTAGTAGACATTCTTGATGATTTGATGATCAAGCGGTACAAAATTTTGAAATGTTATTTTGTTTCTTTTACATCTATTACCAATTCAAATGCTACTTAGAAAAGTAATCTTCAATCATAAAATAAAGATTAAATCTGATGATTAGATGTTCAATCACTATGCTTGCAAATGAAATGCTTTGGGTAATGTAATTGAATGGTGTTCCTTTCAGTTATCAAGGTTGTTCAGGAATCCGCTTCTATTAGATCATACTGAATTCTGCCAGTTCAGCATTTTTTTTACTTGAACCTTCGTCGATGTCACAGTAATAGCCATTTAATTTGACATATGAAGTGTTATTTAGAATTACGGAGTCTAGTTTGGGAAATTCAGTATATTATGGTACTAAAACCTGACCTTCGTTTGAGGCATTGAGTAATTTCATGTTCGAATCAAAAGCGATTCAGAGTAACTAGCATCTTCAGAGGAGTGGGCACAATTCAACTAGTTAACGGAAACTGCTCTGCTGTAGGTTTGTCGGTCCATCACAAATAATTATGTAATGCAAACTTGACTTGTGTAATTTAGTGTAATTTTATGGAGATGCATCGGTACTGATTCCAACGGAGATAATTGCCTTGTCTGTGTTTGCAGTCTACATTGCAGAGACAGTTCGTGACGTTCAAGGCCAGAACTAGTCCTGAGGGGTAAGAAAATAGCTTTCCATTGAATTAGTGTGAAATCAAGTCAGAATGATGACCATTAAGACTAGTATTCTGATTACATGCTGGTTAACAAAATGGCAGAAGGAGATTTTTTGACTTTCTTTTGTGATGCCTTTTTATAGGTGCACTTCCATACTTTTGTACAACGTGTTTTAAACGATGACATTATTGTTTTATTAGTATTCAATTTAAATAAATATAGTTGAAAGGGAAAAATTCTGATTACAGCACTTTCGTAGCTATTGACAAAAACGTTTTTGTCACAGAATTATGCAGCTCTTTGCTCCTGGTCTTACTCTGTGGTTTTTGTATTATACAGACACATGTAATCCTTTGCTATGGAGTAACCGAAATCCTTATACATCGATGCATCTAACTGATGGGCTGTGGTCGTTGCCACTGTCACCGTTGTAATATGTTAGCACCTGGCATTTACAGCGTTGCCATAGCTGCGCGGTTCCGCGCAGCTGCGTGGATGAGGGGTTTGAGCTGCGTGTGCGTGGAACCTGCGCGGATGAAGGTCTCAGAAAAGTATTCTTTTATTTGGGGTTATAAATTTAGAAGAGATATGTTTTTGAAGTATCGGCAGCTTATTTCTTGTAAATATAAAATTAAACATTTTGCTACTGGAACTACTACTTTGACTTTATTGAACATGACAACTATTAGGCTACTGATACGTTTGTAGGTAGGCTTTGAAAGTGACTTTGATTTGATGTTCGAATTTTCTAACTAGTACTTGTGAGTTATATCGATTGGGATGTTTTGCTAAAGTTGAAATATCGTGTTTTCATTTACTAATAATAATAGTGATAATAATAAAATCAATTTAGTTTTAACTGAAAACATATTAACGCGGAGCATGTTATCGATGTGGTTGGGATAAAATGGTTATTTGTATCAATGAACTCTAAAGAAACAAATAGGTCGTTATGACGTTTTATATCAGTTCCTATGCTTTACTCATCGTATAGAGTATCGCAATTATAGACGTTTCATTTTTCATAAATGATCATGGTACTAAGATCTTATTTGACACATGAGTATTCTAAAGCGTGTGAAATCTATCCTGCATATACGAGGTAATTTGCATACTGTCATTTTTCTAATAGGATGATATTAGCCGAAAAAATTGTTACTGCTAAAACAAATTTGCCTCTTACTTTTATAACATGTACTTTCAGCAGATTTGATATTTAATGTACATTTTGATCAGTCAATAATCAAATCTTTATAAGGAAATAAAAATCGGAAATGTCATTCAAATCGCTCACAATTATGCGATATATTTTAGCACGGTCAAGAATACTGGATATTCATAAAACAAGTTTCTGGCAACAGAAACTTTCCTTCTGTGAACATTTTCCATCAGACAAATTACCAATTTACTGTTTAGTAGATAGTTTCCAGGAACAACGAATATGTTCCCAAAAGTAAGTGCTCTCGGATGCAATTTCCTAGTATATCATAGGCTTTAGATAAGACCATCATTTATACCAGTGTTTCTCAAGGTGGGCCCTGTGGCCCAAAAGTGGGCCCCAGGCTTTTGGAAGTGTACTGGGTGAGTGACGGAAAAATGAAAGCCAGTATTTGAAAAGAACGACGCTAATTTTTCTTGTTTGTGCTTAACGAATTAGTTTTATAGATCTTTTTATTGCATGTATCTAATATTACTTTTATAGATATAAATAGTATTATAATCATTTCGGTTTACGAATTGCTTAAGAAATTAAGGTGACTATGGTGACTGCAAGTTATCGATCGTAGACCAGTCAGATATTGGTTATATCTACGCATGCTGTCGCCGTTTGAGTTCATATCATATTCTCTGCTCAAGTCTCGATGGCGACTTCGAACAAACGTCAATGTGTGAGACGCTTTAAAGAGGAATTTTTGCTTCTTGGATTCCAATCATCCGACGATGGAAAGCCTGAATGCATTGAATGTGGACATCGATGAACTCGTAAAAAATCATCAAAATCAAGGGAGTCATTGATAAGACAATGCACGTTGTTTTCGTCTTGGACAGTTCAAGTTTCATGTTTGTGATTTATTGAAATTATCATTGAGATGTAATTGCTAATCAGGAATACACACTTATCTTTCCTCAGCTCGATTTTTTCAAGTTTTAGGTTACGCAAGTGGTAGACTTTATGGTAGCTTGTATGTAAAGGATCAAGAAGTACAAATAGATTTCACGATATATAGACCGACGAGTGTAAGTATATCATTTTTAGGGTTTGTCATTGAAAATGAGAAGGCAAAAGAAAACTTACATATAAAGGTAACGAAAGGCGTTTATTGTACAAATATACTATCCATTGAGAGAGGCCACAAAACCAGGTATTGGCTAAATGCGAATTTCTATTGGCCTAATAGAAATTCGCATTTATCCAATACCTGATTTTGTGGCCTCTCTCAATGGATAGTATTCACTCTGGCCCACTATTTTCTGTACAAATAGAATATTTCCATCAAATATTGTTTTACAAGTATTTGATCTATGAGCATATTGAGGACAATCATTTCAAAATTTGATATTCACAATAAGACCTGTAAAAACATGCTTGATTTTTAAAAAATGGGCCCCAATTTTTCACTAAGGAAAAACTGGGCCCCAGCACGTCAAATGTTGAGAAACACTGATTTATACTATGCTGCATCGATACACTGCCTGCACGGATGGGGTCTCGAGGTGAGGTGGCAACGCTACATTTAGGCTTTCTTCGACAATGGATCAATTACATTGCAAGATAACTAATACAGATATCGAATGATAAAATCATAAACATTTCAGTGAATTTTCTTGTGACATTTATTCCTTTGCTTAAATATCCTCCAAGCTATCAATTTCGTTTTTTTCCAATTGAAATGATCGCTTCAAGTAATATATTCTTAAGTTACCATTTTAGACTACTAAAATATCGTAGGTTTTACTTTTACAACGTACAGCATTATAAAAAGCACATTTACGCAAACACTGCACGTTCAAATTAGTCATTACTGAATCTATGAAAACTTAAGGTGAGCATTGACTTTTGATTGCAGAATACATGCAATGGCTACAGCAATATCACATACTGGGATAGCGATGAAGAGTCAGAAATTCGTGCCCTTTAAATCAATTCATCTTCCACTATGCTAACTTTCTGAATGAAACTAGGAGATGATTATTTTCTCAATTAATTTTCCCATAGTTTAATAAAGCTCGAAAATTCTTTTTATAAATGTGTTGTGTATAATACACGATCCAAATGAATGGTAGTTTAGCGTCACAACTACCCCATTTTGGGTGCTTTGACGATGCTGACATATTGACTTAATGCATAGCTGGAGCGCTGTGATCTTTTAGCCTGGATGACCTTCCTGACGACTTCCAATGATGCTCTCTGGGCTCGATCTCTAGACCGAAAAATCTTTAGGTCAAGCACTTAGCTACTGTGCCACGGAGACCAAAGTGTGTGATTCAATCCCAGAAAATGAAGCAATCCCGTCTATATACAATCAAGAAGTTTAGCTACTTAAATTTTGAGATGAATTTTCTTTCCTAACAGCCACACACCGAATATTTAATAAAAAAATTATAGAGTAATAAAGCTTAATAAATGAAATTCTTGTTTTAGGATGTCATCTGAATACTTTCTTTCACACATTGAAAGTCGAAGTTCATTTTGCATGTTTTAAGTCAATACTTGATTTTCAGTGATTGCAAAAATGCACATGAACCGTTTTTTGGGTATCAATCGATTTGGTATTGCGAAACGTGATTGAAATTTGGGGAAAATCGCAATGAAAATTACATAAATGAAGTGATGTAACTTGTTGATTAGAATATATCTTGTGATATATATAAAGACGACATAGAAAGCGCAAGATTATAATAAGTACTATACATGCATGCTTTGAAATTATCTATTCACTTTCAATTAACATTTTTGAAATTGCAACAGTTAAAAATGTCTGCCCCTCAAATATCATTTTATCACAGAGTCAGGAATTTGAGGTATTTCTTTCGTGAAATCGTTGGAAATGATTGATGTCTCTCTATAATGATTTAATTGATGGCACGCTTAGCAATGTTCGTCTTTTGAATGCTTGCAGATTAAATTCATTAGTTCCAAAACTCAAATTATTTAATATTCATCTAAATCTCAAAAAAATATTGACCTATATTAGCTTCAAATATTAAATAAAAATTTTCATGGATGCAAAAGTAAAATTCTAATCAATAATGGGAAAATGTCAACAATCTCTATACAAGAATATTGCTGCTTTCTTTATGCGAAATATTAGATCAGATTTTCAAGTTTCGAAGTATTTATCATGATATATTGAACATTTTGATCAATGGAATTCATTACATGTAATTTGTAGTGTTGACATAAAAATGTTCATGTTAACAACTGTGAGACGTTCTACAAGCGTGTTTTCCTTGAAGCTCAGCGTGCTATCAGACTCCAAAAAGTTCACTGTCCGAACGTCCGGTGCTTTTCTATGCACTATTCTAGCAAAGCACCATTACATATCCGGAAGTATTGGATTGGAAGCACCATAAGACCATTACATATCCGTTGCCGGAACATAAAACAAGCAGCAAGTCTTACATGTATAACCATCTTCAGAAATTCCGCAGGTACAACTTTTCACAACCTTTTTTTTCCACGATAGTGATCCATCAAACCTAAGACTTCGTGAAGCATATTATATTATCAAAACGAACCCACAATCAACAAAATCGAGCTCATCAATTATGCAGATTTTCTTTTTGATTAAAAAGATTTTCTACAATCGAAAAATCATTATTATCAAATTAAAAAAAACATCGTTGTATTATAACGGTATAAGATTTCTAATTCACACCTCATGTCTTGACAACTATTAACCCTGTGCTAAGTACATAACATTCTTCCAATCATTTTATACTTATATAATGTGCATGCACTTATAACTGAAGCCTTCTGTATTACTAATTCATTTCTATGTCCTATGTTTTCACATCTAGTCATGTCATAATTAAGATGCTATTGGTGCTATGTAGCCCAATTCTACCTGTTCCATAGCCCTTCAGCCTTTGGCATTGAGTCTATATGTCATTGTGAGTTATGACTTTTGTACACATAGATGTCAGTGTGAATTTTAAAGGCTATACTAGACCATAATTTCCTTCCTTTTTACCTGGCGCACATGCATGGTAATTTCGATCAAGCACTGCTGAGATACAAAATGAAGTTTTATGTCAAATTCAAGATACTTGCTAAACTATTGACGTTTGCCTCTGAAACGACCATGAAAACTCTTAAGTAATTCCTCATTTTTTGAATCACTTGCTTATGATACTACTTTCATTAAATTGCTGAACTTTGTATGAAAACTATGCCTAAGTTAAGAAGTATCATCAGACAATAAGGGGTAAATGCAAGACTGCGATAATGACCAAGAAAATGAACTTTCGAGCATTTGCAGAAACAAAGTCCTTTCATTGTAATTTTACTATTATGTTGTTTACCACATGTTTTGCTGATATCATCAATTCTGACATCTCTTTCAGCTACCTCAACCTATTCGTGAAAAGTCTGCCAGAAGAGACTTTGCGGGATCTGACACTGAAGGTGAGTCGTCTTATCATTCTGTGACATGATGTTGAACATAGGCAGCATGGCTTCACGCGTTTTCTTTGATATTTTGACCTCCAACTTTCCTACTGTCAGAGGCAATACTCCTATAAATTTTTATTCAGTGCTGGTGAAGTGGGCAGATCTTCAGTTTATGACCACAACTCTTCATGAATGATCAGGAAGTCAGATTGACTTTTGACCAACCGAAGTTTTTCACACGTTAACTCCGTAACGACAAATTATTTTCAAGGAGATCATTGCGCTTTTTGTGTTACCACTTCCGTGTTACCATGGTGCTTAGAACGCTCCGCAAACTATGATTGGAAACACCAAACATTAAAACGAATCACTGGCATAAATTAACTTATTTTAGCGTTGAAAGCCCATGTAGGCCTACTCGTAGATGTGTTGTCACTGTTCTGGGAGTTAGATTGATCGGCTAATTTATGAAAATTGAATGAATATTCTAGCGACTAGAATGTTCATTCAACTGAAACAAATTTCTCTAATCCATCGAAAGCAAGTAATCTGTTTTAATTCAATCAAGAAAATGTCGGTCAATCAGTTATTTTTTAAATGTGTGGTATTTTAATAGTGTTTATTTTAAATGTGTGGTAGGCTTCGGCCGTCCCAATTAACACCACCCCCTGGTTTGCGAGATATGAACAGTCATCAGATGTTTCATGTTGTTGAATCAGGTTTTTGGGCATGGCACTTATTTGGCTCATTTGTGATCGAACTTTCTTCCACTGCTCTCTTTTGCACTTCCCCATTTGTTGCAGGTTAAGGTGTGACAGATCCAACGTATTCACGGCATACGGGCGTCAGGTAGTTCGAGGGTCCCGAACCCACTGGTAATGCTTTGGGAGGCAGGCCCGGTCAACTGCTCGAAAAAAGGCGGTACAGTTCCACTGCCACGGACATGCGTGGGTAGCTTTACTGAGGGGTTTAGCCCGTGTAGCTGTATCCGGTTCCTCTGTGGCCTACCTGACTTGTACCCATTGTTACGGCAAAGGGGTTCTCATTTGGGTTTCTTCAAGCTTTTGCGACATGAACTGTGCCTACAAGTGTCTTTTTTGCGTATTATTTGTTGCAGCTTTGTTGCTATTATTTACGTTTTTCTGATGCCTTCCAAAGTTTCTTGTATCACTTTGTTGTACAGTATAATTTTCGTTTATTTAATTGATATTCTATGAGAAATTATGAAAATGAGAAAGACACACAAGAAACGTAGTCAAGCCGTCAAGCTCAAAACCCCTCTCAGGATCAGCTTCAGCAACGTAAGAGGACTGAGGTCCAATTACGACGACATCAACATCTTCCTGCAAGGGAAGTCACCAGATCTTCTAGCCCTGTCGGAAACCAGGTTAGATCCCAGTGTGTCATCAAGCGACGTTACTCCTGATGGATACATATTTCACCGGATGGATAAAGCACCTTGTCATGGTCTTGGAGTCTATGCCAAGACAAGCCTTCCCTTGAGAAGGCTTCGCAGCTCAGAGGATCCAAGGCATGAGTATCTTGCCTTCATTGCGCCGCTGCAGAAGACCACACTTCTTCTATTTTTCCTATACCGCTCTCCATCAACTAATGCGGATATTTTCAATGTTCTTTCTGACAAGATCGATTCTCTTCTACAAGAGTATCCCAGCGCTGAAGTTGCCGTTTTTGGTGACTTCAACGTGCACAATGTTGACTGGCTTGTGCACTCACGCACCACCGATCTCTCCGGTCAGGCAGCCAGGATTTCGCTGTCTCTCACAACCTTAGTCAAATTGTCACTTGTCCTACCAGAGTGCCTGACCGAGCTGGGGATACTGGATATCTCCTTGACCTGTTTCTCACCTCAAATCCAACTTGTTTTTCACACAAGGTTACTTCTCCCCTCGGCACGTCTGATCACTGTGTTGTCACAGTTTCTGGCAAACAAATTTGCTCCACACTGTCTGCACCCTTCCA